>AWWV01014633.1:0-24480 GCA_001974805.1 Corchorus capsularis | reverse complement strand
AAAAAAAAAAAAACAAAGGTATTGCGAATTTGCAATATGAAGATATACTATCTATTCTATACTTCATTACATATATGGAACTCATTACATTTGGAATTCTAGGCCTTATAACAGAATCAATATAAATTAAACTTGAATATATATCCGCTACATTCAAATAATTTAAAAATAATCAGGCGCTTAACAATACAAATATTGAGTATTCATCACTACATCGGCTTCCCACATATAATACAGGAAACAGCCAAGATGAGCCCAATCTTTTAGACGCCTTGATTATAAAATTAATTAATCAAATAATGGGTAAGGGAAAAAGAAAGAAATCCCCTTCCAGTACTCTGTTGGCTTCGGCCAAAAAAAAAAGGGTACTCTGTTGGCATAATAGAAAGGAAATAATTAAGAAAGATTACCTGAATAAATAATAATAATAACGTATACAAAATAATTGGCCAAAAGAAGGGAGTTACCTGAAGATTAAATTGGCCAGGCCAGGCCTATTTTGATCAATAGAAACTCTACCATTTCTAAATAATTGGCCAAAAGAAGAGAGTTACCTGAGTGGCCAGGCTAGGCCTATTTTGATCAATAGGAACTCTACCCTTTCTTTTTGGCCATAAAGAAATCATCAAATTCCTCAGGTTGTGCCATAAAGAAATCATCAAATTCCTCAGGTTATCCCGTAGAATCCCCACCCCCTTTAATCCTCTCTGATCTCTTTGTTTGCTCTCTTAATCTTCAGATTGTCCCGTAGAATCCCCCTGTTTACTAAATGTAGGCCTTTCTTGTCTGGTAAAGCTGTCAAGCACCACAAATTTACAATTGTCAATAACTCAATTGAAAAGTAGCTTTAAATTCCAAATAAAGAGCGTTTGAATAAGCAACATGTTACTACGAATATTTAATCCAAATTTGACTTCAAAATTAAACAAATCATTTGAGAATAGGAGATATAAAAAGAGAGAAAAATAAATGCAAGGAAGAACAACTAAGAAAACGAAAAAAAAAAGTAAAAAAAAAACTTATGGTAATCGGAAAAAAAAAAGAAAAAAAAACTTACGGGTTTAATTGAGAGTTGTAGATGGATTTTGATAGGAAAGCTTATATATATATATATATTATTAAGTAGTTCACTTTTATAAGAAGACAAAAAATATGAGAAGTATAGTTAATTTTAAATTTTATCTATATTAAAGTTTAATTGGGAGTCCATTAGAGTTCTAAAAGCTTAGAAAGTGGAAGTTTGAAACGTATATCTCTTGGTTAATTTTAAAATATTATATATTATATAGAGCTAAATGACATAGTTGAAATATATTAGACAAATAAGGGTATGATGGGTAGTTCAAAAGTTTTACACCTGAACGTACATTTTAATATAGTATAAATATAGATATAGATATAGATAGATATAGATATAGATAGATTAATTCTTTTCTTTTTTATTTGGCTTTCGTTAAGATGCTTTAGCAATGTATATCTGATGCTGTGATTTTTTTATTTTTTTTATTAAAATGTTGTTCTGGAGGGTTGATGTCTGTCATTTTCCATTTTTCTAAAATTATAATAACAGAATTTTAATAATGGAACTTTTTATCATGGAGAAGTAATTTCAAAAGATTAGAGCATTGCACTTGCTTTTCTAGGAAAATACATTACATCTGCACCATTGTTCCATTTGTGATTCCTGCATGTCTGTTTCTTGATGTTGATGCAAGTAAAACCGAGTGAAACCCTAGTCCCAAAAAAACAAACAAAGGAAAGATTTTTTTTAGTTTTGTTAGCCACTTGGGAATTGGGATTGCCAACACATTCAGTAGTAATTACTGGCCACTATTTCTTGACTTTTCTCTTCTTAGAAAACTTGTGTAGTTGTGAGTGTGGGGACAATGTAGATAAAAAGAAGAGAGTTATAGCATTGTTTAGAAAGTCAGGTCTACTACCCCGCATAGTTCACAATTGTAAGATCAGAGAGAGCTTTCTGGTTCTTAATTGTCTTTGCATTTCCCTTGTCACTTTTTTTGCAAACTTTATTGATCCAGTAATCCATTTTCAGTTTTAAGCTCTTTTCTAAAGATTTTGGGAGTGGAGATGGCAGATGCTCTTCTTTCCGCGGTTGTAAACACCATCTTGGATAACATAAACTCCCTATGGCTTCAAGAGTTTGGAATCACTGGCGGTTTGAAAACAGAGCTGGAGAGTCTGCAGAGCACCTTAACTACAATCCAAGCTGTGCTCCTGGATGCAGAAGAGAAGCAGTGGACGAGTGAGGCCATCAAGAATTGGCTCAGAAAACTCAAAGACGCAGCTTATGATGTTGATGATGTGAGACCCTGGCCCAATAATTGTTATTATAATTATTTTTGTGTGACTTTAGGTCTTATTAGCTTATTTGGCCCAATTAGGTATTAGTTAGAGCTTTAATCTAACTATAAATTCATATTTATCCCATTAGTTAGGGTTAAAATATTGGTTTCAAGGGGAAAAACGTATTGAGCTCTTTTGAAGGCTATTTTCCATTGTTTTCATCTCCATTGGGAGCTCTAAGATTAGTTTTTTGACTTTCCACCATTGTTGCATGTTAGGAATGGGTTTAAAATAGACTATATGTAATTTTCCGGTCACCGGCAGCCGACCGGCGAGCCACCAACCACCAAGTTGGCACCAAAAGATTCCTCTGGCCATGAGGAGTCCATAGGATTTGGAATCACTCGATTTCGTTGTGTAGATTGAAAGTTATGATGTTTTTAAGTTGATAAACCCTAGATGTAAACTGTGATCAACGACCCCTCTTTCCTTGCCGGAATCCGGTAAACCGGAGGCCTTTAGAGTCGGAACTTGTGATGGATGTGTAGTAGGAAATGAGATCTACCAATAGGTGTCAACCATACATTCATATCCATTTTGTAGAGAGAATCGAAGTCCCAAAGTTGCTTGGTCGATGGGACGAATCTGGAATTTCTGAATTTGTTTGAGGAAGAAGATGAACAGTAAGCCCATTCTCGGGCCGATCATCTGAAAGCCTACTCTCGGGCCGATTTTGCGAGAGAGAATGTAGTCCACCCCTAGGTGATATGATAGTGATTTTTTTGGGGAAATTGTTTATTGAAATACTTATGATTTTTAAATTACAGAATATTTTCTATGATTTATTTTCTTATGAAAATGTATAAGAAGAGTGTGACCTATTTTTAAAGAATTAAATTCCGAAATTTTTTGGAAGATACGAGGACAAAGAGAAGATTGTCAATGTGTTGTTTAATACTAGGTTGAGAGATGAAAATGATTTGTCCATTTATGCCATATGTGGTATGGGTGGACTTGGAAAGACTACCCTTATTCAATTGGTCTACAACGATGAAAGGGTGGAAAGGGCTTTTGACTTAAGGATTTGGGTATGTGTTTCTGATTCATTTGAAGTTATTAGGTTGACAAGGGCAATCATAGAGTCTATCGATGTCAGCTCGTGTGAGATCAAGGAGCTGGATCCTCTGCAACGGCACTTGCAGGAAAGGTTGATGAGGAAGAGATTTCTTCTCATATTAGATGATGTCTGGAGTGAAAGCTCTGCAAAGTGGGAAAGCCTTAGAAATCCATTGATGTCTGGAGCAAATGGCAGTACGGTCATAGTAACTACTCGTATTGAAAAAGTTGCTCATATCATGGCCACTCCCATCCTTCCTATATACCATCTTGGCTATCTGCCAGAACATGATTCTTGGTTGTTATTCAAGCAGAGGGCATTTCAGAGGGAAAGTGAGGGGAATAACATGAAATTGGAAAGAATTGGAAAGCAAATAGTTAAGAAGTGTGGAGGGGTTCCCTTGGCTGTGAAGGCTCTTGGAAGTATGTTGCGGTTGAAACGTAAAGAAAGTGAGTGGTTATCTGTTAAAGAAAGTGAGATCTGGGAGTTATCTGATGATGGAAGCAGCATTTTACCTGCCTTGAGATTAAGTTATGACAATCTACCACCATATTTAAGGCAATGCTTTGCATATTGCTGTATATTCCCAAAAGATACTAAAATGGATAAATCTTGGTTGATAGAGTTATGGATAGCAAATGGATTTGTTCCTCCTAGAGGACAAAGGGAGTTATGTGAAATTGGGGATGAGATTTTCAATGAATTAAGTTGGAGGTCCTTCTTTCAGGACGTTAAAGAACATCATGATGGCACCATAACTTGTAAAATGCATGATCTCATTCATGACCTTGCAATATCAATTATGAGATTTGAATGCTATATGTTTGATATTATCAAATGTGTTGATATCTCACATTGTCATTCTCTTAAGCAAACTCCACCTGAAATCAGTTGCCTGGCTCACTTGCTAGAACTGAGTATATTCATAGTAAGGAAGGACCGCGGTTGTGGAATTGGAGAGCTGAAAGAGCTAAACCTAGGGAACGAGTTGTGTATAAAGGAACTAGTAAATGTGGAAGGTTCAACCGAAGCTAAGAGTGCCAACTTGATGAGGAAGCTAAATCTTAAATCATTGAGTTTGATATGGGGAAAAAACGCAGGCGAATTTCCAGATAATGAAGAAGAGGTTCTTAGCAGTCTCCAACCTCATAGTAATCTGCTGTATTTGCAGATATGTGGTTACCAAGGTTTAGTGCTTGCGGCTTGGATGATTGAGGTACTGAATCTGGTCTCAATTGAGCTCGAACAGTGCAAAAGAAAAAGATGTTCACATCTTCCACCTCTAGGGAAACTACCCTTGCTCAAAATTCTTAAAATTAGGCTATTGAGGGTTAGTTTATGTGATGGATTGACTTGTATCCCGAACCAGATAAAACACCTCACCTCACTTTCCAAGTTGAAAATCCTATATTGTCCGAATTTTATGTCTTTGCCTGAAGGGTTACAGAGTCTCACGGCATTAAAAAAACTGACTGTTAAAGGATGCCAACTTCTGGAAAGAAGGTGCAAGCCGGAGGGGGGAGAGGATTGCCCAAAAATACCTCACATTCCTTCTATTAAAATCAAAATAAAAAAAATGGGTCGGCTCAAACCAAAAGCTACATTTGGCGCTGCTATGAACAAATGGAGTTGATTTTTTCAAAAAAATTTGTTGATACTTGATAGAGTTGTTTGGTTGTAAAATAAGAAAATTACATAATTTTGGAAAATTAAAATAAAGTAATAATCCGGGCAGAAGTACTATATTTGCAAAATCTTAGTCATTGAATTTTAAACCCATGACGTGGCTTAATCCTAAATAGAACGGACTGGAGAGGAGCTAGATCCCTAGACTGAGTATTGCCTTAGCTAGGAGTCTTAACTTAAGATACAAATTTATTTGGCAGGATTAAATCCATGATACTGCTCCAAGCCTGCAACATTTTGAGTTGGGTTGGACTGGATTTAAAATAAATAGATTGTTGGTTGATGGGAAACCTTTATTTCTACAGCATCAAACCCAGCCCGTCATCAAGAACCCACCAGCCCGTTAAATATAAACGGCATACATTTTTAAGAGGCTAAATGCCCAGATCAGGACAAAACCTTTGTCCAATTGCTTGGATCAGGGCCTAACATTTAAATCGCTACAAATCAGGACTAAATCTTTCAGAAATTTTCCAAATAAGGACAAGTGCTAATAGAACAAAGCGATTGACAGACACACACTGTTAAGTTAACGTCATCTCCTGTTAAGTTAACATCAAGGTGACGTGGCAGATGATGATTGGTTCAAAAATAAAATACGTTAATAATTTTTAAATTAAAAATTAGGGACAGAATTGTATTTACAATTACATTTACTAAAAAGAAGGTAATACAACATCATGGGACTTTCCATGAGGTAATGCAACCTCCAAATAAATAAATCTCAACTTCACTACAACACCAAAATGAACCCATATCAATAAGAAAATCTCCTGCCCAATTAAAATTAGCAAATTTGATCACTTGTATGAATTTGAAAAAAAAAAAGGCCCAGAAAAAGACTTGAAAGTTGAAATTTACCTGCCACCGTCAAAAGTGAGAACAAGCTTGGGTAAATTGTCTTCCCCTCGCTTCAAGACAAAAGGCAAAAGCCATGCCAGAGTATCAGCGGAAGAATATCGTCATATGAACCTTATACGCATCAAAATTGTATTTACAATTAGAAAATTAAATTGCATTTTTCCACCTTGAAAACAGAAACGAACGAACCGCTGGGTTGGACAATTTACCCAATCTAAAAAATTTCTGCAAACGGAAGAATATATATCGTCAGACGTTTAAAGTAGGTTTCTTTATGGTTTGGTAAATTCAATATTTTTTGCTGCTAAAAAATTTCTCTTTGGAGTTTGTATTCTGATTTAATGTTTTCAGAGGAAGAGACAAACAATAGGTTTTTTTTTTTTTTTGAAAGAAGAAACCCAATTTTTACTATCTCTGTTAGAACCCATACCTATGGCTATGGTGGAGTCGAAGTCAAACTGGTTTGATGTTTTGGGGTGATCAAAGCGATTTAGTGAATGTGATGAAGGAGAGACGATGTAGGTTGCTCCCAATTATTATCTAACAAATTAATTGCTCTTTTTTAACTTTAAATTTAATTATTTTTTCAACCTTTTTTTTCAACTAATTTCGAATTGTGTTGAACACGTGTCGTCCATGCAATTGTTGACGCGTTTTTAGTGGCGCGTATATTTCAAACTCTAACGTCTGTGATAACGTGTCCTTATTTGGTTCATTTTTGAAAGATTTGACCCTTATTTGCTACGTTTTAAACGTTTGGCCCTGATTTGAACAATCTGGCAAAGGTTTTGTCCTGATTTGGGCATTTAGCCATTTTTAAGATTTAAGTTCATATAGCTCCCTCCTCATATAGATGCATCAAAGGCCAAGATGAAATCTATTTGCTGAGAGTTTTTCTTCTTCACAAATTTTTCTTCCTCACGCGCGCCCTCTCTTCTATCGACAGTTCCTTCATTCCTTCCTTCAATCCTTCAATTATTTTTTTTCAGTCCGTCAATTACATACCATTATTGAAAGCTCTACTGCACCATAATATAATAAGCCATATGCAGGAGCTCAAAAAGTTAATTACATACCTGTAGATATGTTACAAAAACTATTATATATTATTTCGACCAAAAAAAACTATTATATATATATATATATATTTTGTTCAAGAAAACTATTATATATTACATAAACTTGCTGCTCCTGCTTTCGATCTAATCTTTCATGATCCTTCTGGCACTGGTGAGAATGAAACATAAAAAAGGAGTGATCGAAATCTATAGTAAAGGAAGAAGATAATGCTGCACAGTTTTAATGTTCTATCATTGAAAGCAATGGAGAAAAAATGAGAAAGTTAATCTGAATTAAATCTGTATATACCATGTCTTTAGTTTCTTTGTGGGGAGTCATTTGAGGGATGATGATCGGCTTGTTTAGAAGAAACACAGGTTGATGGGAGAATGAGATAATATGATTGACAAGAGTGAGAGAGTGAAGAATAGAGTTCATGGAGGAGGGAGTTTCAATACAGGGAGGAGACGGCCAAAAAAAAAAAGAGACAGGGAAGAGACAGAGCGCGTGAGGGAAAAGAAATTGGGCAAAACCAAAACAAAAAAAAAAGTCTTACCGGAAATAGATTTAATATTGGCCCTTGGTTTGGATGCATCTAACGGTTGCAAAATAGTGTAAAATTTTACACTGGTGTAAATGGATCCCTTCCCTAATTAAAACCACAGACGACCAAAAGTGTCATTTAACTTATCAATTAGGCCAATCATATGGTGCCACGTTACTCTTCTTCCTTCCTGCCTACTTTCCTTTCCATTCCCTCCATCTCATTTTGTTCATTTTTGGTTCAATTTCAATCCCAAAAAAGTGGCAGCCGGCAAAAGCATAAAGGTACTTTTTTTTTCTTTCCTTTTATTTTGATGAGACATTTTGATGGGTTCAAAGCCTTCCTTTTTCTCCTCCCATCTGACTTTCATCTTCTTTTATTACTCATTTCCCATATCTTCTACAGATTTCTTCTCTAGCTTCTTCCTCTGTTCTTCCTTTTTACTTTCTTTACGTTTTGCCTCTTTTATTTTTCTGTTCATCTCCTTCTTGCCTCTTCTCCTCCCTTCCTTCTATTTCATACGGGTTTCTCTCTGTTCCTCCAATTTCATTCCAGGATTTGTGATCTTTGCTATACTTTCTTCTTCTTTGTCTTTGGTTTTCTACTTCTAAAAGGCTGACAAGAACGACGTGAGGAAACGACAGCTTTCCACCCAGCGGTAATTTATTTAATCGATTTTGAAATTATTTTGTTTGTTTTGTTTGGTTTTTAGCTTAACACAAATTTTTGGGATTTCAGGTTTCCTTCTCTTTCTTCTTCCTTTTCATTCTTTTTTTTCCCTCATCATCTTTCCCGAAACCTTCCTCTTCCTCTTCCTTTTTCAGATTCTTTCAATTTTTTCCTTTTGTTTCCCTTTCTTTCTCCAGGCTATTCACTGTTTTTCTCTCTGATTTTCTTTGCCGTGGTATTTTTGCAGGTTTGGCCTGATCACCCTTCAGATTTCAACGGGAAAGGGCGACGAGAAAGAAGAAAATAAGAGAGAAGAGACAATGGGTTTGATAAAAAAGTGTTCCCTCCAACATTTTTTACCTTCTGTTTCATCTTTTCTGATATTTTTTCCAAAATTTCTTCACGCTCTTCTTTTGGGTTATGGTTGAATCCGCTCAACTGACCTTTTCTTATTTAGGATCAAGGATGTTAAGTTTGATTTTATTTTCGCACTTTCATTTCTTTTTTTTGTTCTAACCCAAGTTTTGTTCTAAGGTTTCCTTCATCTGACCGTGTGGGTGAGTCTCTCTCTACAAACGCGTTGAAAGTTGCTTCCTTTTGTTGCCTCAGACCCAAATTCTCAAGGTTAGCAGTTTTCTCTTATGACCCATTTGTCTTATCCTTTTCTTTTTCAAGCTTATTTTGATTTTGGGTTTGTTCTTATTTGCAATGATCATTTTATTTGGTTGCTAAGCAAGTGATTGGAGGTTGCATAAGAATATGAAAAAAAAATGGCTATGGGATTTGTTCAGAGATTCTAAATTTTATTGCTATGCATAATTTCAATTTGAAATAATCTTCCTCTTTGATTTTTTGTTCTTTGATCAATGATTGATTGACTGTTATTACTTTGATCAATTTATGTTTGGGTGTTGGATCGTAACATGATGTAGTATAAGATTTAGATTAGTTTAATCTGAACATTTACAGAAGTTGGTTTAGTTTAATCTGAACACAATTTCCATGTACTCATCGTATTTCATTTTTCAATAATTTATTGATTATTTAACTATAGGTTGCTCATTGCTTTGGGGAATTAGGGATTCAACGAGTTATTCTCATCTTCTTTCAATTAAGTTAAAGTAGTCGTTTTGTTGATATATTTCATTAGGATTTAAATTTGAAAGATCATATTTTTGTTATCTAGGTGACTGAGTAAACTCCCATTGTTGGTAACTTTCCTTTACTTTCCTATTCAATGTTAGTTTCTCTCTGATTTATGGTTTTATATTGTTCTTTTGGATTCCTATTCAATAACTTTAATGAATTTGTATTTTCCAGTGTGAAGGATTATTTATGTTCCTAATATTTTTTGATTTTTGTCCCTTGCAGATATTTGATCATTGAGAAATTAGAAGAGCGGAAATTCACTATCCGAGGTAATTTTGTAATCTTATTATTATGAACACACACACACACATGGTTTAGTTGTTTAGGGTTTTCACTTATTCCAATGTTCAATCGCCATGCCTCTCAAAGATTTCTACTTATTTCAGTGATCAATTGAAGCACTGAATTCCCCTATTAATGAGATTGGTAAGTTTTTGGACAAATCTTTTTCCCTTTGAATTCATCATGGTTTCGTTTTTTACGACTTTGATAGGATCATAATTTTCAAAGGCACCATTTATTTTTTTCTTTTACTGCCTATAATTGTTGTCAATCTTGCTTTAGTAGAATTATTGCTGATTTTGCTGTAGTTATATTGTAAATTGTTTGCACTGGCTGTGCTTATGTTGATTTGTTACTAGATACAAAATTGGGTTGCTATATTGTTTAGAATTCTCTTATATTCAAGAATTGAAAGCTGCATATAAGCTTCATTTACCTTGATCAAGAAAGAAAATGTTTTGTAGTCTATGCTTGATGTGCTTTTTAATGTTTAGGTGCTTATGTTGATTTGTTACTAGATACAAAATTGAGTTGATACAATGTTTAGAATTCTCTTATATTAAAGAATTGAAAGCTGCATATAAACTTCATTTACCTTGATCAAGAAAGAAAATGTTTCGTAGTCTATGCTTGATGTGCTTTTTAATGTATAGGTACTTATTAATGTGTTTATGTTTAACTGTACAAGAAGGGGATAAAGGAGGTGACGGAGGTGGGATTTTGAATAAAGATGATGGCTTTTGTATTATGTGATTTTCTTTTTGTATATAGTCTTGAGATATTCACATTGGAAGTGTGTTGCTGCTTCTGCAACTGTTCTGTTATTGTTGTTATTACGCACTTTTCACTCAATTAATGCATGGTGTTATATAAAAATTTAGCCTTCCTTTCATTCTATTTGTTTCTTATACTATTGTATGTGGTTTTATATCACTCAATTCATTGTATTGGAATGATTGTTGATGGCTAATTGTCTTTCTTCAACAACTGTGGATGGTTGACTCATGTAAGTCTATTGCAGGAAAACCCCGATGATAGAGATCTGAAGCACGTCTTAATGCTGTCAAAGGACATATATTGAAGGAAAGTTTATATTGGATTAGATTCATGGTTCTTTATGATGAGTGGGTTATTCTTCTGATCTACTAATGTGGTGTTTGTTGTTACTGATCTTTGTTTGTAGAGAGCAACAGAACATAGACGTCGAAAGGGTTGATGCTAATCTTCACCAGTTGAATGGTAGCAGCTCCAAGAATTATTCCTTTTCTTTTCATGTACAATACTCTTCATGCCTTTAACTTTTTTTTTCGGTTTTTTGCAGGAATTTCTTATTTCCTCAGCTAACAAGGTATATTTATCAGCCTCTTCACCCTTTCCTTATTCCTTTTTTGTAACTTTTTTTTTTGTGCAAATGAGCTCATTTGAAAAAGAGAGTAATTTTTTTTGCACATGTAGCATTTATTTCTGTTTATTTTCTGCTTTTCTTATTCTAAAATTTATTTACTATTTTACTTGACATTAGCATATCATAGGCAAAAGAGCCATTTTTGCAAATTCAAAGACCCAACATATTGAGGAATGCATTTTAGTTAAAATTCATGGGAAAATAATAGGTAGAGTTCCCATTTTAATGATGGTGCTTCTGTCTTTATTAGAACTGTGAAACATTTGTGATTCTGCTTGAGGATGTAAGTATAGGCTTTGTCTAGCCATGCCAGAATAATCACATAAAAACTTAATGAATGGCATTGTTTTCTTAAAACTTGCTTTGGAAAATAGTTTGACCCTAATCTCCTTTCTTTTTTCTCTTACCACTTTTTATTTGAAGTGTTTGCGAGGCTTTAGTAGTTCATATTGACTTCCCTCCATTTCACGATTTGTGCTATCTTATTGAGAACTTAGTCGTCTATGTGATAGCCAGAACAAAATGGTTATAGAGAGGAATGGATTTTATGATATTATAAATCTGGAAATTACTGCCATACTTAGGTATGCAGGTTTACTTCAAATATATCATTAAAATGATGTATGCACTTAAGTCTCTGCCTTATAATCTGTGCAATGTCTTTGTTTATTTTCCAGTGTTCTAAAGAAAGGAGCTGCAACCTTATGGAAAATGTTCGAGATGCTTTGAAACAGGTATTTGATGATTTCAACATATATCCAATTGGCTTTGCTTTGTATCACTTTTCAAGTTTTGGAACTCGATTATTGACTAATTACATGCAATAGTTCAGATGAAGGAACACTTCAAATCATGCAAGCAATTGCCTGGAAGCCTTGATTCTTCCAAATCAGTCTGATTAGCAAGATGCAAAGTCAGGTTAATTAGTGTTGTATTTGTCTTTATTTTGTGCATTTAACTGTTAACCATATTTTCAGCGTTGATGATAGAATCAGATTGTTTGACTTTGTTTCATTGTTATTTTTAATTTGGTTGATCCCAAACTTGAGGTTTTGGAGAGGGGAGCTCATTGCCAACTAAAACCTCTGATGAATTTAAACCCTTCATTTGTCATCTTCTTGATATAACTTTTGGTAATCTAATACATTGTTTCTTTTTTTTTTTAAATGGTTTTACTTTGTTTTCGTTCAGAACTTTCATTTTTGGTTGGAATGTAGACTGGGATGTAATTAAAGTTATTTTCTTCGACTCAGCCTGCAAAAAAACTATTGGACTGGAAGGCTGCAAAATCAAGTCATGATTACATGACTAGAACCCTAAGCAATGTTTGCATGCTTCCATGTTGATTTCTTGACTTGCTTTTGCAGGATTTGTGTTTCATCGAGATCAAATTGAAGTCACACTGCGTAAAGACAATCTTCAAAATACTCAGGTGCAGGTTCAGGACTATCTAGCCAGTCCTCTCATTGCTTCCTTTCTGTTCTCTTAAATCACCCAATTCTCAGTCTAAACCACCAGCTTATGTCACTAATCAAGAATCAGGATCCACAAGAAAAAGGGTTAAGTCATGGTACGGTTCATATATTTTGTCAGTTTACGCATCCACTCATTCAAGAATTTATCTTTTATCTTTATTTGCTACCATATTACTCATGTTTATTTATTCTCTATATTTTCAGTGCCAGGAAATTGAACATGAAGTAACTTGGTTGACCTTGGATGTGAGCTTATTGCTGACAGTGCTTGGGTTCACCTCTTGCAAATATTAGTAAGTTGTTTTGTCTCTTTCCAGCAAAACTTTGATCCATTTTGTTTGCTTAATCATGTAATATCTCCTGTATTGGATGCTAGATTGAGATAATTAACTAACATCCATCTTTTGTTACTTATTCCTTTGTATTAGTTAGATGAAAACTCTCAGCTTTTGAAATATGATTCCCTTTTGCAGTAAAAATGATATTATGATGTTTCGTTCGTATCATATGGAAACTATTATAATGAATAGAATTTTGTCTCCCATTTCTGGAGGTGATTCATGATTATGCAATTGCTAACGCTAATATTTCTTCCAGTTTCTATTGATACTACTCTCATTAATGTTCTCTTCTTCCTTACTAATTTCCGAAATCCTTTGCATGATATCAAGCATAACAGTATCCAATAATTAATCAACTTTATTAAAACTAAAATAAGTTCTAACATCATGACTTTCCCTCTCTTTTTCCTCTATGCTACATTTTTATAATAATATTAAGATGACAAATTGCTTCCTTCGATCCACCAGAAATCACTATGAAAACTGATACCTAAATTAGCCAAATCACTAAGAAATAATTCTATTACTACACATCTCCTTATTGAACTTCAAAGGGTGCGCAGCGTAGCGCGCGCGGGCAAGAACCTTGTATAAATATATAAGATTAAGATCGAGACCTCTCCTCTGTGCCACCATATTCAAAACCCTAGAAATCTAAACAAAAGAATTAGAAGGGGAGGAAGATTGGCCAGATTTCTTGCTGAACTCTGAAAATCCAAATTTGTTTTCGAGGTGAAAATTCCATTTTCGTTTGCCCACTTGCTTCTCTGATTTAGTTTTTTCCTTTTTTAAAAAAAATTTTCAAAAAAAAAAAGAAAAATTATGGATTTTTTTGTGGTTTGATTAGAGAAGTTACTCCCTCTGTCCCATAATAGAAGTCCATTTTAACCGTATCACAAAATTTAAGAAAAGTAGTTATAACTCTAACTTCGATAAACTTTTATGTTCTCTTTCCAATTTTATCCCTCTTCTCTCTCCCCTTACTAAGTCTCTCTCCTCCCACTTACTCTCTCATAGTCAATATATAAATTAAATTCCAATTAAATTTCCACTACCACTAACAAGGGTAATTTAGATAACTTAGGTAAAAGTTGCATTGGGTTTAAAAAAGGGACTTATATTTTGGGACAAATAAAGTTTCTAGAAGGGGACTTATAATATGGGACAGATGGAGTATAGTTTTTCTCATTGAATCTTTATGCTGTTTAAAGTTTGTTGGTTTGATTACTAATCCATTTTCTGTCGTTGAATCTTTGAAATATCGGCTTTAACCTAACTTTCTTATCAATCTTAATTACAGATGGCCGGAAACGACACACCCTCCCACCAGGACTTCAGTAGCGATGCTTCCCGTAAGCATCCCTCCACCACCACCATGATGTCTTCCACGGCGCTGGCTGCCGAAGTGGGGCGAGAGGCAGGAGGCATAAAACGCATTTACATGATCGAAGGTTGGTCTTTCGAGGATTTTAGCTTCCAATGTTTTGTTCTGAATATGGAAAATGGGGAAGAAACCACTTTGACTATCTCACCAGCTTCCGATAAAGACCGGATTGCAATTCATTGGAATTTTAGTGTTGTGGCTTTAGGATCCCTCATTTATTTGATTGGAGGTCAGTGCTTGAAGAGACAATGTCCTGATGGATTAGATGAAGGTAGTGGCCACCCCCATCCTCATGTTAGGTATTTTGATATCTGCAAACCTGAAAAAGGATGGAAATTAGGGGTTCCAATGCACACTGGGCGCGCTTTGCCGGCTGCTGCTGTTATTGATGGAAAGATATATGCGATCGGTGGGTGTCTGAACCAGAACAGTGCTACTGATAAGGTTTTTGGTGAGTGCTTTGATCCAAAAACCAACAAGTGGCGTCTATTGACTCTACCGGCAGGCTACGAACCTACACATTATGTTCAGACCCAAGTTCCCTATGTGGTGGATCGTGATGGGAAAAAGAGTATTCTGATAAATACTTACAAGAGTAAGGAAACCTTGTATGAATACCACCTGATTGAAAAGAAATGGAGCATTGTTGATCAAACTTTTAAAAGAAGTGTGAATCAAGGTGCAATACTTGATCATATTCTATACACTGTTTGGAGGAATGCTCAAAATCCATTATTTGGTTTCGATTTGATTCACAAGGAATGGATTCCTGTCCATGTCAAGTTGCCAAAACTTAATCGGCTGACGACATCTGTTTTCCATTTGGGTGGTGACAAGTTGTGTTTAGTATGGCACCGCCTTGACAAGACTCGGATGGGGCAGGGGCATAGCAAGTATGTCAAGGTTGAATGCTTGGAACTTAAACTGAACAATTCTTCTGCATCTGGAAAGCTCAAACTAACTGCCACTCAAGAGTCTTATCATTATTTCTATGTTTCAAGCGGCAGCTCTAGACAAATTTTTCTCCCTATGTAGGTGAGTGGAGTTCCAAATATTTCTGAATTCTATGTTGCTTTAAACTATCAGTTCTAATTGGTTTCTGTGCTATTTAAATAGACTTTACTTTATTTGTCCTAGTTTATTATAGCCTTAAACTTCACTACACTGTTCTTTCTAATTTGGTAGAGGAATCATAAAGGTTTGCCTCATTACGACTTGTTCTTCTTATGGTTCCTTGCTTGCAGCTCCAGTTTCTGCCCATATTCATGAGATGTTGTATTTGTTTATGAATGTCAGTATGTTTAAGATAATTGTACTGGTTTTTAGCTAATTCCCATCATTCTGACTGGAAAGCTACAAATGTATAGAACATACTTAAAATATTTTATTCTTCACTTCAGCCTGCTCTTTCTTCTATAATATCATGGTTGACTTTCTTCTGTTCTCTAGGAATGATTTGTTAATATATGGTTAACATGTATTCAACCTTTTAGTCCTTATCTGATTTCAATTTCTTAAAAAAAATTAAAAAATAAAAAATAAAAACTTGCAATAACTATCATTTTATATCCAACAACCCATTGTCATTGGTCTACTCTTAAATTCATGCAGCATAACCTATAAAGCTGAAAGAGAATGATACATTCACCTCAAAAAGTAGAGGAACCTCATCTGAAATCACTTCTTTGGTTTTAGTTCTTATAAGTCGTCGTTTCTTTTTGCTTGTAGAACCAAATATTATTTGGATAGACTGAAGCACGTAATATATTGTTGTGTAACAATGGAAAACATTTAGTGGTTGTTATGCCATTTATAGCGTATATAAATGGGATAAGCTTGTAGGATAATCATCTTCCATGTTATGTTTTGCAGCAACTGTTTTCTTCTTTCCTTTTGGGTTAGGAAATAATCTTGAGCCTAATTCCATGTATTTCCTATAGAAATCTGTTTGTAACCATTCCAGCTTATGAACAAACTGCACAGTGGAAGAGACTTTTTTTTTCAAGCAATTTGTGATATATGATTGAATATATTTAGTTATGCTCAAAAAAAGTACATATTTTTAACTAGGCTTGTGAAATGTTATACTTATTGACTGATCAGCAACTTTGATTTCGTTTCAGCTCATCTGATTGATCTGAAATGAATGTTTTTGAACAGGTTAAGGTTTAAGGAAGTCGGCCCCTGATTACTCCTCTGCTGGGAATTCTTTTTCAAGATTAGTGCTTAATGCAGCTAATGCTACTCTGTCAAATTAAGGGGGCTCCTGCGGCAGGCTATGGTCATTTCTACAAATAAAGTGTGGTATTTGTAATCTAAGATTTGGGGAATCGCAGATTTTAAATTTATCGATTAAGCTCAAGTTTCATTTCATGGGAATGTAAGTTTAAGAATAGAAGATTACGGTTGCTTTCTGATAATTTTCTGTGTGGCTACTTTCCCTTCTACACTTGAAGGCTAAAAATTCAATTAGGGGCCGACTTTTAGTATATTGCACCCAACAAAACGCATAGGAAACAAGCCTTGAAGGTGCATCATTATGGTTGTTCGGATTAGGACATGTTGGGTCTTTCTTAATTAGTTTTTGTCTAAATTCTTGTGGTTTTTAAAAATAATTTCGAGACTATTGTGCTTTTATTTAAAATTAATTCCCATCCTTTTTGTATTTCTTGTCATGTTCTCAGTTCTCGCCAAGATATTGGCACATCGTCTAATTATTTCTTGCATGTGTGAAGAAGGTACAAATATCTATATTTGATATCAATATTTCTTGATGCACGCTAGGGTTGGTGTCCTATCCTCGTGGCTATTGTATATACTATTCCTATTTATATGTCATCATTTGGTCAAATAATTTTAACTTTGTTAAAAGAAAAATATGTAGAATTAAAATTTTAAAAAATATATTTTAAAAAACTTGTGTTCCAAAGTACATGAGTATTATTTTAAATTTTTATTTTAGTTTATATATTTTTTAAAAAAGATGGTCGAAGTTGTAGGAATAGAGACTCGGGCAATTTAACAAAGGTCCTTTTTGTGGATCGATGAGAAGGTTCTATTTGAACTTTTTTTGTCATTTTCTGTTTTTTCTCACTTGTCAAATTACGAAGATCCTAGGTTAGTTTTTAGTCAGTTCTTACCTTTGAGCCCTTTTTTGTAATTATTATATCCTTTGACATGTTATAATAAATCATATCCTCTTATCTCTACTTTTACTAATGAATGCTAGAATTGTAACCTCTCTTCAGGCGTTTCATGTCCATATGAAGAAGAGAGTAAACATAGTTTTTGTTTAAGTGCTAAACACTTTAGAGGAGGAAACAAAATTTAAGTTATTGCATATGTCCATATACAAACTAATATTTAACCCTAAACCCTATTTATTGCTAACTTTAGGGCATATTCTCAATGTTAATAGTATAGCCTTTTAAAGATGAAACATGATAAAATCATAGTACTTTTGAACTTTCCTACGCATCAAACAATTTAATTCGAACAAAAAATTGTTTAAATAAGCAGAATTCTGAACGCTCGATGCGCCAGCGCGGGCCGATCCACTTGTTATAAGTTGTTTCACAAAAAAAAAAATTCAATATTTGATAAATATTATGGGTCTCGATAAATAAGTTGAAAGTTCCTAGGTGAATTATCCCTAAAAAAGTTCCATTATGTTGTACTCCTTCGTCCCCTAATTTTTACTAACCAACGTTAAGTAAGTAAAGTAGATATTTCACTAACTTTTTGACATATTTATTAAGTTTTCCCACTTTTACCCTTTTTTCTACCTTTTTTTTATTGGGTGTGTATTAAATATGAATGTAGATAGTGGTGTATTAATTAGGGTTATATAAGTAAAATAACTTAAAAAGTTAAGAGTGGATATGTAAAAATGGACAAGAAAAGCTTCTAGAGGTGGATATGTAAAGAAGGACGAAGAGAGTATAATTATAAGTTAGTTTATAACCCGGTCATTGCCTAGGAATGAAAAACAATTCAAACAATCATTTTGGGAAATCTCTTGTAATTTTTACAAAGTTTTAGATGTAAATTACTCTCTTCGTGCCACAATGCAAACCATCATGAAGGGTGTGATAATTTTCAATGTGGAATGGAAAAGTCATACAGAGAATTAGTAATTAGTAGTAATTGACTGATGTTATAAGTAATGATTTTATCACTTATGATCTAAATAAATTACATTTGATTGTAGTAAAATTTTTGACAATTTTATCAAGTTTTTTCAGTAACCTAATTAAGGTTAATTAGTAACCTTATAAGTAATTTAATTTCGAAAATCTACTAAACTATTTAGTAACCATATATAAGAACTTTAGTAACCATATTAACATTTGAGTAATCTTGCTAAACTTTTTTGTAACTTTACAAAAATCTTTTTAGTCTTATCAAGATCTTAGCAAGTTTATAAGTCTTTAGTAATCTAATCAACCTCTTTTAATGACCTTATAATAACTTTATAAAGTTTTTAATAACCTTATTAAACTTTTTTGTACTAATTATATCTTAAACTTTTTAGTTTTAAACTTATAAACGTTTTATTAATTTAATTAATCATAGTTAATGTGAAATTTTCATTGATTTTTATTTATTCGCTTTGAAAAGGTAACATGTTACCTAAACTTTTGAGATTTCTACATAAATTTAGTAATCTCACATTTTCAGAAAATTTAGAAACACTTTATTGAGTTATTTAGAAACACTTTTGTTGAGGTATAAACAACTTTCATGAGGAAAGAATTACCCAAAATAAATTTAGAAATCTCACATCTTTAGAAATTTTACTAACCATGTATTCTTAAAAATTTTAGTAACATTTTTATTAATATTAAAAGTTACCAAAATTAATGTGATCTAATTTAACAAAAAAAAGTAACATGTTACTAAAGTTACTTATGGTTTTACATAAATTTAGTAATTTCTCATCTTTAGAAATTCCAGTATGTACGTTTTTTTGGCCAAAACAAAAGGGTATATTATTAAAAAACCAACTAAAACAAGGTTTACAATCACTAATTCCCACAGACCTAGACAGGCAAGAGATAAAACAGAGTAATCTCACAAACCTAGACCTAGAGGGAACCAGCAAAAGCAAGACCAACAGGCGGTGCAGGCAGACCATCTTTGTCAAGGATGTGAACTAGGGAGGATGAAGGGTGTTTAACCCAAGCAGAGCAATCCATCCCCTTATTCAAAATAGTGGCAAACCAATCCACATAACAATTTGTGAGAAGCGCCAAAAACCTCTTAAAAGTATGGACGACTGGCTCTATATCCCAGCTGAAGTTCATCACCGAATCCACCTCAAAGCTGACAATTCCGAAAATTCCTTCCTTTGCAAGATCTCGAATTGTAGTTTCGATAGGATTTCTTGATATGCTGACCACTATAACTTCTAGTAATTCCTTCCATCATAAAGCCAGCCTGCCACTAAAACCTTCAGAGTTTACAAACATTTTGATTTCACCAATGAAACTTCTTCTAACACTGACCAGCAAAAAAACTGAGTTCAACACATGAAACGAAAGGAATGGGGGATGAAAATCCCAACCCGAAGGACACATTCCCGTTTTGACATGGGTTGCACCCCAGTCTGCCGCCACAATAGCTTCACTACAAACCATCCGACACTTCCAATAACTCAAAACATTAGTGTTCTTAGTCTCCATTATGAAACTAAGTTGGGTCGTATTTCCGGATTAAACCATTAAGCTCCATGCCTGTCAAGGCCAGCCCTAAGCCTTGACAGTCCCAACAATTTGCAATCATAGTTGCTTGGTGGCTGTTGCAGGACAACCACTTGAACCCTCAAGATAAAGAGAAGAAACCAATACCGAACCTTCTACCAACGCATAACCCTCTCAGATCTAACTTCAATGAATTTAAATTTGCTTACTATCATCTTGGGTGGTTTTCCCCTTCTTCTCTTGGCTCTACCAATCATCATACCCCCTAAATTTAGACATGGCATCCAATAAGAAATCGTAAAGAAATCTAATTCTCCCACCGTCATATTATCCGGCCATTTTCTCAAATTAAAACAGTAATCCATTACAGACCAGTGGTTCTCAATTAAAGCAGCAGATAAAGATTTTCTAGAAGAAAAAGCGATAGAGAATAGATTTGGGCTAATCTCATGAATCAAAGGCGCTTCCGATTCCGGCCACAAATTTCTCAGTATCGTCATAGTCGCACCTCTGATGACCAGTTCCTCTGCACCGAGGCCTCTGACAACCTCCGATCGATTTCCGTCCTTGTTGACTTCCAGATTTAATGTGGTTTCATCCATTAGATCAGGCCTAGAACTTCAATTGGAAAATCAAAGACAACGCACAGTAAAAAAACCTTAGTCTAAAGCAAAATAAAAACAAACGAAGGAAAAGGAAATAGGTGATGTGAAGAGGAAAGAGATGGAAAGACGAGAGAAAAGAAAGAAAAAAGAAAAAGGAAAAAGGAAAAAGGAAAAAAACCCTAACAAAGTAGGGAGGACTCTCAGATAGAGAGAGAGAGACTCTCATTAGGAGAGAGAGAGTGGTACCTACGAATCAACAACCATTTATAACATGTACTTTTACTTCTAGTCTTTTACCAAATTTCATAAAATTATTATGTTTACCAATTTCTCTATGGTATATTAAATCAAAATTTAAATAGGAAAGTTTCTCATCAATTTAGTTTTTTTTTTGGTCGAATATTGCCACTAAGAGTTAGAGTAATTTAAGATATATTAATATGAATTGTAATTAGATGATAATGGGAGAGTAATGATCATAACAATCCGTTAATCAATATTCAATGGTTATAATTTTTTAAATTTTCCATTAAATTCAATCAACATTAATTAATTTAATATTTTAAAATAAAATTAAGATTTCATGAAAACGTTAAATTAAGTTTGTGCAATGTAGTGTTTAAGATCATTTGGAAGGCTTTGGCTATTTGGCTAATAGAATGCGAGTTGTTTTGCCTGATTTAATTGGTCAAAATCAGAGTGCATTTGTTCCTCATAGGATGATTTTTGATGGTGCTATGGTGGCTTTTGAAACAATTCATTTTATGAAGAATAAGTGTTCAGGTCGAAAGAAACATATGGCTTTAAAATTGGACTTAAGTAAGGCCTATGATAGGGTTGAGTGGATTTTTTTGGAGAAGATTATGAACAAAATGGGTTTTCCGGTTAGATGGGTTTTCAATGTTATGCATTGTGTCAGAACGGTATCTTATTCGGTACTTATTAATGGGCAGCGAAGTGAATGTATTGTTCCTACTAGGGGAATACGGCAAGGTGATCCTCTAAGTCCTTATCTCTTTTTACTATGTATGGAAGGCTTCTCTGCTATTCTGCAGGATGCAAGTCTGAAAGGTGAGATTGAGGGTGTTGTAGTTAATAGATATGCTCCAAGAATTACACATTTATTCTTTGCTGATGATAGCTTGTTATTCCTTAAGGCCAGTATGGAGGACTGTGATGTGATTAAAGAGTTACTTAAGGAATTTGAACTGGCAACAGGGTAGCAGATAAATATTGATAAAACTACTGTAATCTTTAGTAATAATACTCCTGAGGTATTGCGAAATGATATTATGCAGCATTTGGGAGTTGGAAGAATTTTGGAGAATGATAAGTACTTAGGTTTGCCAATTATGATTGGTAGATCTCGGCGAAGAGAGCTTCAGTTCATTAAAAATAGATTGTGGAATCGTGTTCGGAGTTGGAAGGGGAAACAGCTTTCAATAGCAGGGAAATCAGTGTTGATTAAAGCAATAGCTCAAGCTATTCCTCTCAATCTTATGAGTTGTTTTCGTTTTCCAAAATCCTTTCTGCACGAGCTAAATATGATCATAGCAAACTACTGGTGGGGTGAGAGTAATGGTCACAGAAAGATTCATTGGTGTAGTTGGGATAAGTTATGTATTTCTAAGCAAGATGGAGGTTTGAGATTTAGGGATTTTGAAACTTTTAACTTATCACTATTAGCCAAACAATGCTGGCGTTTGATGCATAATCAGGATTCGTTGAGCTATAAGATTTTTAGAGCTAAGTATTTTCGAGGATCATGTTTGATGCGTGCCTCTTTGGGTAGAAATCCTTCCTTTTTATGGAGAAGTTTGCTAGCTGGGAGATCTATTCTTGATGAGGGATGTAGATGGAGAATCGGAAATGGTGCTACGGTGCGAGCCTATCATGAAAAATGGATTGATTCTACTCCATCTTTTATACCGAGATTGAAACACCCGATTTCTCCATTACCTAATACAAGAGTCTCTGAATTTATCGATCACCAAAGTCGATCATGGCAGCTGGATAAATTAGAGGAGGTTTTTACCTATGCGGACTGTTGTATAATTCGCGGTCTTCCTATACCAATCCATGGTGACAATGATGCTTTGATTTGGAACTATGATTCGATGGGGAATTTCTCTGTTAGGTCCGGCTATTTTGTTGCAAGGAATGTTCTTGGGCGAAATGAATTTTCGATTTTGGAGCAGCGATCTTTGTGGAATCGTATTTGGAAGTCGAGGGTGTATCCAAAAATTCAATATTTTATGTGGAGATTAGTCAAAGGATTGCTTCCAGTTAGATCAATTTTGCAACAGCGAGGAATGAATGTAGATGGTGAATGTGTGATTTGTGGTGAGGGAAAGGAAGAGGTGAAGCATTTGTTTTTTCATTGCCAGCTTAGCCGAGCTATTTGGGAGTTGCAATGTCCCTGGTTTTTGGATTATCAAAGAACATGAGCTAAAAGGGATGATATGTGGCAGAGATTGTTTCAAAAGGCTTCCCAATTAGGTTCCATTGAAAGGGTTTTTGTTTACTGTTGGACGATTTGGTATAATAGAAATCGGTGTTTAGATGAGGCATATAGTAATACTCCTCAAGCAATTTCGAGGAGTATAAATTATCATATGCAACAGCTATCCCAAACCGGTGCTGATAATGAATTGGTGGTGATTGATAGGCTGTCGATTCGATAGGAAACTCCGCCTCCAGGAGTAATTAAAATCAATATGGATACAGCTTTTGAGAACTCGAGTAAAATGGCTAGTATTGTAGCGGTGATGAGGGATTCGAATGGAGGAATAAGGGGCTGCAAGACGACCTTCAAGTAGTTTGTTTTAAGTTCATTGTATGCTGAGGTTTTTGCTTTGCGAATGGGAGTGCAATGGGCTAAGGAAGAGTGTATTAGAAGCTGTATTCTGGAAAGTGATTGTCTCGTAGCAATTTCGACAATTAATAGTCAAGATCGATGGAATTGGGAGGGTGCATGTCTTATTAATGAGATTCGAGATTTAATTAGTTTTTTCGATAACATTTCGTTTGTTCATATTAAGAGAGAAGCTAATTTTTGTGCTCATAGGTTAGCGAAATTTGCTTTGACAAAGTTTGTAACTTGTGTGCGGTACAGGTCTTTGCCACCTGATGTTTGTAACCCGGATGTTATATAATGAAATTAATTTTATTTCGTTTGTTCATGTTAAGAGAGAAGCTAATTTTTGTGCTCATAGGTTAGCGAAATTTGCTTTGACAAAGTTTGTAACTTGTGTGCGGTACAGGTCTTTGCCACCTGATGTTTGTAACCCGGATGTTATATAATGAAATTAATTTTATTCTTAAAAAAAAAGATAGCAAGATTTTAGGTGAATCACCATTTAGTAATACCATAGTTTAGATACAATTAAAACTATCAAAACATGGTAACATAGGAGGTATAGCAGAACTAACATCATATTCTATAAGGCAACTTGATTGATATTTAGAACATTAACTTTCATTACAATCAATTTGATAATATTAATTAATTAAAGTTGATGCATGGTATAAAATAAATTTGGCTAAAATCTCAATTTCGTACCAAACCTTTTAAGAAAATCTCAATTTGATACCAAATCTAAAAGTCGGCTCAAATCAATACTAAACATTTTAAAAAAAGCTCAATTTAGTACTAAATCGGATCTGCCATAAACGGGTGTAAAACACTCGCGTTAATTTCCTTTTCCGTTATCCCACCTGGAATTTCAGCTTAAATTTACCCCACCCAAAAATTTGTCAGTTAAAAAAATCATGATTAAAAATTAATTTTTTATATGGATTGCTAAACACCGCCCCTCTTTTTACACTTTTGCCCTTTGTTCATATTTTGAATTTTCTAACAACTTCTTCAAACTCTCAACCTTCAAACCCTAAACC
>AWWV01014630.1:0-15152 GCA_001974805.1 Corchorus capsularis | reverse complement strand
ATGCTCGTAAAAGGAAATCCTTAAATCCAGTGTGGCCAAGATTTGGTTAGATGGATATAGATATTTCGGTGTGTCTTGTCGAAAAAATCATGTAAAACTGAGTCGGAGTCCGAGAATACATTTTTAGTAAAAGACTGTGATGTTTAAAACACACGATTTCGGCTAAAATTTTGCAAAAACTGACCTTAAAAAGTTTTCCTCAATTTTTCGCCACAACACTCTTAAAAAATGTAAAATTCAATGCAAAAAATATCGAATGGCTTTTAACGCTTCTGATATCATTTTTCCTATTTTTTTCGAATTAGTTTCTAATAAAATCGAAAAATGATTCTGATACTCGTAAAAGTAAATCCTTAAATTTAATGTGGCTTAGACTTGTTTAGATGGATATAGATATTTCAGTGTGTCTTGACGCCAAAAATCATGCAAAACTGAGCCGGGGTCTTGGAATGCTTTTTTAGTAAAAGACCTTGATGGTTAATTCACGATTTCGGCTAAAATTTTACAAGAACTTATTCGAAAAAATTTCCTAAATTTTTCGCCACAACACTCTTAAAAAATATAAAATTCAATGCAGAAAATATTGAATGGCTTTTCATGCTTTTGATATCATTTTTCCTATTTTTTTCAAATAATTTCTAATAAAATCGAAAAATGATTCTGATACTCGTAAAAAGCAAATCCTTAAATCCAATGTGCCTGAGATTTGGTTAGATGGATATAGATATTGCAATGTGTCTTGACGCAAAAAATACTGCAAAACTGAGCTAGGGTCCCAGAATACATTTTTAGTAAAGACTATGAACACGATTTCGGCTAAAACTTTAGTATGACTTACCTGAAAAAAATTTTCTCAATTTTTTGCCACAACAACCTTAAAAAATATAAAATTAAATGCAAAAAATACTGAATGACTTTTCACGCTTTTGATATCTTTTTTCCTATTTTTTCCTAATTAGTTTCTAATAAAATTGAAAAATGATTCTGATATTTGTAAAAGCAAATCCTAAATCCAATGTGGCTAACATTTGGTTAGATGGATATAGATATTTCAGTATCTTAACGTCAAAAATCATCTAAAACTTAGCTGGGGTCCAATAATGCATTTTTAGCAAAAGACCGTGATAGTTATTACACGATTTCGCCTAAAATTTTTAATTAAATGATCTGAAAAAATTTTACTCGATTTTTTGCCACAAGACACTAAATAAATATAAAATTCAATGCAATTCCTCGACGAATACCATGAAACCCATGGATCAAGTTGCGGTCTTTTTAACTAGGTGATTTTCCGCCTTTTAATTTTATTAATTTTTTCTTTTTTATTTGGCTTTGGTTAAGAAGCTTTAGCAATGCATATCTGATGCTGTGATTTTTTTTATATTTTTATTATTAAAATGTTGTTCTGGAGGGTTGATGTCTGCCATTTTCCATTTTTCTAAAATTATAATAACAGAATTTTAATAATGGAACTTTTTTATCATGGATTAGAGCATTGCACTTGCTTTTCTAGGAATATACATTACATCTGCACCATTGTTCCATTTGTGATTCCTGCATTTCTGTTACTTGATGTTGATGCAAATAAAACCGAGTGAAACCCTAGTCCCAAAAAACAAACAAAGGAAAGAATTTTTCAGTTTTCTTAGCCACTTGGGAATTGGGATTGCCAACACATTCAGTAGTAACTACTGGCCACTACTTCTTGACTTTTCTCTTCTTAGAAAACTTGTGTAGTTGTGAGTGTGGGGACAATGTAGATAAAAGGAAGAAAGCTATAGCATTGTTTAGAAAGTCAAGTCCACTACCCCGCATAGTTCACAATTGGAAGATCAGAGAGAGCTTTCTGGTTCTTAATTGTCTTTGCATTTCCCTTGTCACTTTTTTTGCAAACTTTATTGATCCAGTAATCCATTTTCAGTTTTAAGCTCTTTTCTAAAGATTTTGGGGGTGGAGATGGCAGATGCTCTTCTTTCCGCAGTTGTAAACACCATCTTGGACAACATAAACTCCCTATGGCTTCAAGAGTTTGGAATCACGGGCGGTTTGAAAACAGAGCTGGAGAGTCTGCAGAGCACCTTAACGACAATCCAAGCTGTGCTCCTGGATGCAGAAGAGAAGCAGTGGACGAGTGAGGCCATCAAGAATTGGCTCAGAAAGCTCAAAGACGCAGCTTATGATGTTGATGATATCCTTGATGAGTTTGCAACACAAACTCATAGAGGAAGCCAGGTAAGCACCTTGATTCACCTTCCTAAACAACTTTTATTTCGCTCAAAGATGGCGCATAAGTTGAAGCATGTAAGAGAGAAATTAGATGCCATTGCTGGGGAAAGATCAAAGTTCCACCTGAGAGAGGGGATGGAGGCAGTGGAGAACAGAGAAGTCAGTGACAGAGAGTGGAGAAAAACTAGCTCTCTTGTCAATGAATCAGAGGTGGTTGGAAGAGATAAGGAGCTGGAGAAAGTAATCAATATGGTGTTGAAAAATTCAGCAGATCAGGATGGAATTTCTGTTTATGCTATTTGTGGCATGGGTGGACTCGGAAAGACAACACTTGCTCAGTTGGTTTATAATCATGAAAGCATAGAAAAGGCTTTTGATTTGAGGATCTGGGTGTGTGTATCTGATGATTTTGACATCACAAGATTAACAAAAGCAATTATAGAGTCCATTGGAGGAAATTGCAATATTCAAGAGCTTGATTCTCTACAAAGACACCTACAGGAACAACTAAGTGGTAAAAGGTTTTTGCTTGTATTGGATGATGTATGGAATGAATATCACGACAAGTGGGAAGCATTGAAGGAAGCTTTTAGACATGGTGCCAAAGGAAGTACAGTTTTGGTGACTACACGTATAGAGAAAGTCGCCCTTATGATGACAAATGCTCCTATACACCACTTGGGTTGTTTGAGCAATGATGATTCTTGGTCCTTATTCAAGCAGCGTGCCTTTAGGATGGGAAAGAGTGAGGAGTACCCACACTTGGAAGCAATTGGAAAGGAAATAGTCAAGAAATGTGGAGGGGTGGCATTAGCAATAAAGACTTTGGGAAGTTTGATGTGCTTCAAGGCTAGAGAAAGTGATTGGCTATCTGTGAAAGACAGCAAGATGTGGGAATTGGGAGATGAGGGCAGCAGAGTTGAAGAAGTGTTGAGATTGAGTTATAGACATTTAAAACCGCATTTGAGACAATGTTTCGCATTTTGCTCTATATTTTGGAAAGATTCTATCATGAGCAAAAATCAGCTTGTCCAATTGTGGATGGCTAATGGCTTTGTTCCTTCAAGAAGAGGAATGAATTTGCACGACATTGGCTGTGAAATCTTCGATGAATTAGCTTGGAGGTCATTTTTCCAAGAAGTCAAGGAGGATTTTCTTGGACACGTTACTTGTAAAATGCATGATATTATGCATGACCTTGCAGAGTCGATTATGAGATACGAGTGTTGTATTGAACCAACAGTTGAGAAATTGACTATGCCAAAAACAGTTCGCCACATGACAGCTTATAATGTTCCTTCATCAATGACTGTTGCTTCCAATGTGGACAATCTACCTAAAGTCCATTCATTGCGCTCATTGATCATGTATAATAAAGCGTATTTGAGATTTGCTCATAGACAGAAGCATCTAAGGGCATTGGTTTTGGACTGTCATGGAATCAAAATCTCAATTGATAATTTCAGACATCTAAGGTATTTGAACCTTACTTGGTCTAAGATTATAACACTGCCTGAATCAATAAGCAGACTCCAAAACTTGCAAACGTTGAATCTGAGACAATGTCGTAAGCTTCGCATATTACCCAAAGGTTTGAAGCACTTGAAAAATCTTGTATATTTGGACATCAAAGAATGTTATTCACTTTCTTGTATGCCTGCTGGACTAGGGGAACTAGCATGCTTGCGGATCCTTAGCATATTCATTGTGGGAAAGGACCAGGGTCCTTATATAGATGAGTTGAAAGGGTTGGCCCTTGAGGGAGAACTATGCATTCATGAACTTGAAAATGTTAAAAGTTTAATAGATGCTAGAAGTGCCAATATGAAAATGAAGCAAAATCTAAGATCATTATGTTTAGCTTGGCGCATTAACAATAATGGTGACCGACATCAAAATGCTGAAGAGGTTCTTACTGGTCTCCAACCTCATTCAAATTTGAAGAGGCTATGCATAAAAAATTACGATGGTCAAAGGTTTGCATGTTGGTTGATGGATCTCCTTGTACCAAACCTAGTTGAAATCTCACTGGTGAATTGTAAAAGATGTGAATGCCTTCCACCTCTTGGTAAATTACACTTCCTTAAGGAACTTAGCATTACTGGAATGCATGCTCTAAAATCTATTGACAGTAGCTTCTACGGAGATGGCGAGATTTCATTCCCCTCATTGGAGCGCCTCAGTTTCAGTGATATGCGCTATTTGGAAGAATGGACAACAGTGAATGGGAGAGAAGCTTTTCCTCTCCTAACTTCATTGACTATTTGGTTTTGTCCTAAGCTAGTTGAACTGCCAATGCTTCCATCTCTGACCTCTCTCGATGTTGGTTGGTTTGGTGAGTTGATGGTTTTTCCAGATGGACTATTGCGAAAGTACAACCACCTTGAACATTTGAGGATATGTAGGAATACTCTGAAGTCTCTATCAGATAACCTCTCCACTCTTAAGCAACTGGAATTCTATAGCTGCCAAAAGCTTGAAAGTTTGCCAGCAGGAGTGGAAAACCTCAGCTCTTTAGAGAGCTTGGAATTGAATGCATGTGACAGCCTCGTCAGCCTTCCAGAAAATAGGTTGCATGGCTTATCTTCCCTTTCTAGGCTGAGGATTCAAAATTGTAAGAAATTCGAGTCTTTATCTAACGGTTTGAGATATCTGACTTCACTCCAAGAATTACAGATCAGTGGATGTCCAGAGTTTAATTCATTGCCTGGCAGTATCCAACATCTTTCAGCTCTTCGATTTCTATATTTTTCGCATTCTGAGGGATTAACTTGTCTGCCAAATGAGATTGAATACCTCTCCTCGCTTTCAAGGTTGGGATTTGTCTATTGTCCTAATCTTATGTCGTTGCCTCAAGGACTACAGAGTCTCACGGCTCTCACAGAACTAAGCATTGTAGAATGCCCACATCTGGAAAGGCGGTGCAAGAAAGAGACAGGAGAGGATTGGCCCTTCATAGCCCACATTCCTTACATTCAAATCATTCCTTGGCCATCCAGTGGCTCTGGCAGTTTGTTAACATGGTAACTTCAATTTTTAATGACAATTTACTCTTTAGTATTTACTTATTTATCTATGCAATTTATTGAAGTAGATCCAATTTCTCGCCTAGTATGTAAAATAAAATTGCAATTATAAATTAGGATAAATATGTTTGTATTTTTTTTTTTTGTAAAATTCAATAAAGAGAATCCGCTCAAATAAATAAATAAATAAAAAGAAAGAAAAACACTATCTTACCTGTCATCACTTTCTTCTTTTGATTCGGTAGTTAGGATGCTGGAATGCTGTTATTGTCTAGTTCAAATTCTTTCTTTCTGATAAATTGCATCATCTTCCCTTGGAGAGGATTAATGAAAATAAAATCCTCTAATCTCTTGGTTGTCTTGCATCTTCTGGTTAGTGTCTTCTTCCAAGTATAGCTGATTCTTCCCTATTTATATTCGAGTTGATTATTTCAAAGTTTTGGCCCTTTTCTTTCACTCTTCACTTCTTGCTACGATTTATAACTCAATCTACATATTAAAAAATAAGATATACAATCATTGCACTCTATTTTTCTGTCTGCTGTGGTATAGTAGATGATTTTAACAGCATCATTCATCCTGCCAGTTCCTTGTAATGTTGCAACATGCATATCAGAAAGTATTTTGATCATGAATCATGACAAAGCTGCCATGAAGAAATTAAGCAATATTACTTTTGTGTCTAAATATGTTTTCAGGGCTGCTGATTTGGCAAATGGCTTCTTTAGAAAGTTTTTGAAATCTTAATCCAATGGATGAACATTGAACAACAAGGGACAAAGGTGATGGGCAGATGAATTTTGCGAAGGTGTGAAATATGATCTGCAATGCATCAGAGCTGTGTGACTGCGAATTTAAAATTTTCTGGGAAGTTTACTGCTGCTTCCACTTTGATTTGTATATATTTGAATGTCCCTTCTATGTCTGTTACATTAAAATCACATTGTGGATGAAGGATGATAGTAATAATTGAAAGAAAATGTTTTTTCCCGTTGTATTGATCTTTGATCATTAGACAACCATTTTAGGGTGTCAAGATGAAAGTTTGATGATTACTTATGAATTATTGTGATCGTGTTTAAATTGTGATGTCATGTGAAACAAACTACTGTAAATACTCAATTTCACAGTGATTTTAGAGTGCCTTGATTTGAGTTTCTGTATGTTGAACTTCAACTCTTGATTTTTTAATTTCCTTTTTATTTATGATTCAACATTGTCTGTGAATCTGGGCTGTTTTATCCTTGCATTTGCTTTGACTGTATATTTTAATGTCTTCTGCGTGGTACACTGGAATCATATTGCGTCATGGATGATTAGAGTAATTAAACATTACATTTGAGTGTTTCAATAAGCAAGTTTGATTACATACTGGTTCTACTGATTTTGTTGGGTTATTGTTGTTGTATGGAACACTTGCTGACTGTATATATTCAATCTATCAGTTCAGCATTACATCAGTCTCTCGAATATGAATTTCTTTGCATTTTTCTTTTATTCTGGTATCAGCAGAAATTAGTTAAATTTAGCCTTCCAAGATATTTAGAACTTCATTCATTATGTTCTTCCAAGCTCTTTCTGCAACAAGTTTCAAGAACCTTTCAATTGCAGCAGACAAGGTAAGGATACAGTAGATGGCAAATAAGTTTATTGTCTCCATTATGGTCTTCATATTTTGTTTGACTGTTATAGAATGTTAATGTTGCAGAAAGACGAAAAATATTTCATAGGGCAAAAGAAAATAGCAGGGAACAAATATAATTTTATGGATTGAAATGAGACTGACTAAATATGGAAGTATAAATATAAGTGCTTTTTAGTTCAAGTTCTTGAGACTTGACATCTCAGAACTAGCAGGGAAAATTTTTGCATTAATAGGTGGATGGCTTACTATCTGCTATCTAAGAACTCCAGAAGGTTGCTGCTTTTTCAAGGTATGGCTTGTTGGATGTGCAGACTGCGTAGTCATGATTCATAAGCTTTCACTTCATGCATGTTCTTTTGAAAGAAAACATTGGTTGCAACCTTAGTGCCATCTTCCCATAGTTGATATTTAGGGGCGCAGATTAGCACAACATAAACACATGTTGCCTACTGACAGAAGCCAAAATTTTCCCAACTTCTTTGCTTTATCCTGATATAAGTGAAAGTTGGTGAGCATGTTCTATTAACAACATTCCAATTTCTTAAATTAACTTAGCATCTTGTGATCCAGATCTGCAAGACTCTGATAAACAAGTGATTTTCCTTTCAACCAGCTGTCACCTTGTCTGATAGCCGTGGAAAGACTTTACCAAGTTTATTTAGAGTTATTAGGCCTTATTGGTTGTTCCTGATTTAGATTAACTGTGTCCATCTATATGAATAAGATTCTTATTCTGACTTCACTGAAAGAAATTTTTGTTATTAACAGTGCTTAAAACATCATGTGGCAAATTCTCATAAAAATGTTCCTAGCAGTCCAGGAAATTCTCCAGTGTTTTCAACAATCTCGGCTTGTTTGTCAGCTTTGAGATCACATGGTTTGTCATTCAATTAAGACTTCTGTTGAAGGGATATATATATGCTTTACATGAAGAGGATCGACAAGTCTGCTGCTGTTGAAGCTACAGATCATGTGACCTCTGATTTTCCAGATTAAATTTGCTCTGTTACAGTCAATAATGAAATTTGCATTTGATCTGCTCTTACATAATGTTTAGACCAAAGTTTTAGTTGAAAAAAAAGAAGCTAGATTCCCTATTTTTATCATGTGCGCTTTTTATACTCTTTCCTAAGGATTAATAATCTGGAGATGGTGATTATTAAATATTAATGGAGACAAGGACAAAACTGGCAGATGACAACAAAAGTAGGCTTATTTTAGGCTGCCCATATATTTAAAAAGATAGCATTATCATTCTTATACTGGAAAAACAACTTTAGCAAACTATATAGACGGCTGTTACATTTTTTATCTAATGAACCTAGCTATCATTAGTGACAAAACCGGCTGAATAAGACATCAGGTGAGTCAGCTTCTCTGTTTCTTTGTGTATTGAGTCTAATATTACCAAATTTGATGCATCATTTTTTATTTGTTTGATTGTTTGTTTGGAGCTTTAAGCATTGAATTGTTTTTTCCTTATTGACGCTACATGCTGTGCAAGTTTATAAATCATCAGTTCATAACACAAGAACTGAGAATTCTCCACTTCTAGCAAGAAGAAGAAAGAATGGATGAGGCACTGCTCCCTAAAAAGGAAGGGAGGATATGGAAGATAATTACATGGGAAGCCTTGGTGGAAGAGCTTAAGAAGGTGAGCTTGGTAGCAGCCCCATTCGTGGCGGTGGCATTTTCACAGTACTTGTTGCAGGTTGTATCTATGATGATGGCTGGACACCTTGGTGAACTTGCGCTTTCCGGTGCTGCTATTGCAACCTCTTTCTGCAATGTCACTGGCTTTAGTCTCCTTGTAATGTTCTCTATAACCTTTGACTTCTGCATAACATAAATATTTAGGCATAGCTTCATGTTCATCACAACTCTAATAGAGTAATCTTTAAAACAGAACCAAGTTAGATTTATTGTTTTATGTATTGTGAAATTATTACAAATCTTGTTCAGAACATCATGATGGCTGATAGTTTATTATTGATGACAAGCAGTGGGGATTTTCTGCTGCTCTGGAAACTCTAAATGGGCAAGCTTATGGAGCAATGCAGTATGAAAAGCTTGGAAGCTACACTTATTGCGCATTCATCTCTACCCTTCCGATTTGTCTTCCGGTGTGTATCCTGTGGATGTACATGGACAAATTGTTAGTGCTGATGGGTCAAGACCCTCAAGTTGCAGTGGTAGCTTGTAGATACTCAATGTGGCTCATACCTGGACTTTTTGCCTATTGCATTCTCCAAACACAAATCCGTTTCCTCCAATCTCAGAGCTTGATGCTTCCATTGTTGTTCACCTCACTTGCAACTTTATGTTTCCATATACCTGTCTGCTGGGTTCTGGAATTTAGAACCGGATTAGGAAATATAGGAGCAGCATTGGCTATAAGTATCTCTTACTGGTTCAACGTCATCTTGCTAGGATTATACATGAGGTATTCATCATCATGTGAAAAAACCCGCGTTCTATGCCTGAAGGATGTTTTCTTGAGTGTCAAGGAATTTTTTCAATTCGCAATTCCTTCTGCTGTAATGGCTTGGTAAGTCTCTCAGCCTAATGCAGTAACAATATTATGATCCTTTTTACTTCTCCATTGTTAAGTTCCTTGTTTGTTCTAATATGTGTTCATCTGTTGTCTAAAAATGCAGTCTCGAATGGTGGTCTTACGAGATCCTTGTACTGATGTCTGGTCTTTTACCTAATTCAACGCTGGAAACCTCAGTTCTTTCAATATGGTATCCTTCAAATTTCAAATGTAACATGATTTTTTTTTGGTCATTATTTCTGCAGTTCCATTTACATCAACTGTTTCTGATGCGCAGCCTTACAAGTGCGGCACTGCATTACCAATTACCATTTGGGATCAGTGTAGCTGCAAGGTTTGATCTCTATATGCCATTTGTTTCACTGATTCTAGTAAATGAGCTACGTCTCTCCTGCTATATATGAGTAAATTATACAGGTTTAGTTGGTGAAGATGATGGACAAGTAAAAAGAAGAGAAAAGAAAAAATGGAGTAACTATCTTATTATCTTGCCTTCTTTTTTTTGGGTCAATTTTTCCCTTTTTATATTTTCAATCTGTGTGTGTTTCTAGATCTTCTTCACCTTTTACTTTTCCTTATCAAAGTATGACCAAGTTTCTGTATACCCACTAAAGCATCTGCAATTAATATAACATTCATGCACTGGATTTTCTTCCATATGTCTCCATTTACAGCACGCGAATTTCAAATGAATTAGGAGCTGGAAATCCACAGGCAGCTCAACTAAGTGCCATCATTGTAGTGGCTCTTACACTTATAGAAACAGTCATAGCAAGCACAACACTTTTCTGTTGCCGCCATGTTTTCGGATATGCTTACAGCAATGAACTGGATGTTGTAAATAAAGTCACAGATATGATTCCCTTGATGTGCCTCTCCTTTATCATGGACGGTTTACATGGCGTAGCTTGTGGTCAGTGTCAAGGATTTTTAGTTCATTTACTTACTTGCACAATAATTTACACAGTTTAATATTCACTTGAGACTTAAATATAAGAAATATTTCATGGTGACAAAACTGTTCAGAAATTATAATGATACTAATTTAGTATTTGGCTCAGGGATTGTTAGAGGAATAGGGTGGCAACACATTGGAGCCTATGCAAATCTTGCAGCGTATTATCTCTTCGGGATTCCTGCTGGTATTATATGTGCTTTTGTTTTGCACTTAAGGGGAGAAGGGCTCTGGATCGGAATGGTGACAGGGTCTAGTGCACAAGGGATTCTTCTTGTTCTCGTGATCGCTTTTACGAATTGGAAGAAACAGGTTTTGTTTCCAAAGCTTTATACTTTCGAGAAAATGGTTCAGTTGATGAGAAATGGATTATGTTACTTGATTTGAACTTGAATGTGTTCATGCAGGCGATCGAGGCAAGGGAGAGAATATTCCAGGGGGCAATTCCAGAGAGTGGATTGTTCTGAAGAAGCTGGGGCTAAAAGAGCAGAGTGCAGAGGGATGGTTTTAAACCATTTGAATCCAGGCACATTTCTGCTGCTTTTTTTTTATATAATATAAGCAATTTATCCTAGTGCTGGAATGCATTGATTATTCTTGGATTCTAGGCAGATTTCTGCAAATCATTGTAGTCATGATCCATGTCCTTATCTACATTTGACATGAATAATACAATGCAACTAATTTAGTGTTAGAATGGTTAGAACATTTCAATTTCCATTTCAAGAATCTTATATGCTTTATCTCAGTGATAAATTTTGAATCATAAGTATGTTTATTTCCTTAATCTGTTGTTTATTCCATAATTCAGCATTACATGGGTCTCTCGAATATGAATTTCGTTGCATTGGACTTGACCTCAAGATTATTCTCTTTATTTTATTCTCGTATCAGCAGAAGTTAGTTAAATTTAGCCTTTCAAGATATTTGGGATTTCATTTGTTATGTTCTTCCAAGCTCTTTCTGCAATAGATGGCAAATAAGTTTATTTGTATGGTCTTCATATAGAATATTAGTGTAGCAGAAAGTATATTTCATGGCGAAAAAGAAAATAGCTAGAACAAATATATAAATTTATGGATGGAAATGAGACTGACTACACATGGAAGAATAAATATGAGTGGTTTTATTTCAAGTTCTTGAGACTTGTCATCTCGGAACTACCAGGAAAAAAATTTGCATAATTAGGTGGATGGCTTATTACCTGTTATTTGGGAAATCCTGGAGGTTGCTGCTTTCTCTAGGTAAATGGCTAGGTTAGATGTGCAGACTGCATAGTCATGATAAAGAATCCATAAGCTTTAACTTCAATGCTTGTGCGTAAGAAAACATCGGTTGCAACCTATATGCCATTTTCCCATAGTTTTATATTTAGAATTTTGCTATACAGCCCGAAAAATTGACCCGAAATTTGATCCTCCATGATGTGTTCTTACACGGTTGGTCCAGCATACTGATCCCACCACTACTTGAGTGGAGTTTTTCTACATAACATGAGATGACTAGCCATGACATATCATGGGGACAAAATTCGGGTCAATTTTTCGGGTTGTGTGGAATTTCCCTTATATTTAAGGACCCATATTAGCACAGCATAAACATTTGTTGCCTACTGACAGAAGCCAAAATTTTCCCAACTTGGCTTTATCCTGAAAATAAGTGAAAGTTGGTGGTGAGCATGTTCTATTAACAACATTCCAATTTTTTAGATTGTCTGCATCATGGTACACTGGAATCATATTGCATCATGGATGATTAGAGTAATTAAGTAAACTAAGTAAATTTTCTTGCCTCAAAAAAAAAAAAAGTAATTTTCCTTTCAAAACCAAACGTGATGGGGAAGATGAATTTACAATGGAGTGGACTCTTAAGTGCTTTATGCAATTAATGCATCAAAGCTGTGTTATGTATAGTTAAGCTTTCAAAAACTGTAACAAGATATTTATGGAGAATCAATAAACTTTAACTAGCCTTTTGCTTTGAGAAAGAATTTGCAAAGTTGATTAAGCCTTATGTGTTTGCCTCTCAGACAATATCACATGCAATCTCTCAGTCAATCCGCTTCCTTTTGTTCATCTTCATAATCATAACACTACTTGGTTTACATAGTTATTAATTTCGTTGGTTCTTAATTTTGTTACCTATATATATCTACTAGTTAATACACGTGCGTTGCACGAGTTGATAGTATTTTATAAGTTCATCAAAGTGTGACCAATGAAAAGTAATTTTCCCTCAATATATTTATTTTAGATGCAATATATTTAAGTGTTGTCAATAAGTATATTTCTTTGTAAACTTTTAAAATTTGGTTATTTGTAATTTATGATTTTTTATTATATTTTATTTACTAATAATGATAACTTTTTTAATTTTAAATATATATACATATATATGTACATAATACTTCTCACCTCATAAATTTTATAAATAGTAAGAGTTTTATTCTATTTTGAATAATGAAAACTAATACATTACATTAATAATAATTATCATAAAAAATACAATAAAACTCGAGATATTAATGTATATTCAATGGTTATTGAAAAACTATGGAGATTATCAAAACAGTTATAACTATTATTGTAAAAAAAATGGCTTAAGGGACAAAATGGCCCCCGAACTATCACAAAAGGGACAAAATGGCCCTTGAACTTTCAATTGGGACAATTGATCCCTCTGATTCCCAATTTTGGGACAATTTAGCCCCTTCAAGGACCATTTTGTCCTATCTTGTCAAAGTTTAAGGGCTACTTTTTTTCTTCTATATCAAAGTTCGATGGCTAATTATTCTATTAATTTGGAGTCATTTACTTCTATTATTTCATGTGACCAAAGTCCATTCAATGAAAAGTTTTGATAATTTGAGTGATCAAAAGTTTAGGAGTCATTTGTTACTTTAGTGGTAGTTCGAGGGTGATTTTGTCTATTAAGCCTCAACAAATTCAATAACTTAATAAACTTTTATCAATAATAAAGATTAAAGGTTATAAAAGAATACTTTAACAATATCAACAAATTAAGTAATCTTACATTTGAGTAACTTTTCATCAATAATAATTAGTAGTACCACTTTTCTTCACTATAAACAAATTTAATAAGCTAATTATATGTCTATCAATTCATTAAGCTAAACAATAATTTTAATTACTAACTCATTATTTTACAACTGACTATAAGTAAATAATTTGAAATTTCAGATATTAAATATTAGTAAAAGAAGATTAGTACAACTTTTACATTTTGGAGTGATATTGAGAAGTTGAAAAGTTATGCAATGGTACATATGGGTTCGAATCCTACCATCCCATCTTCCCCCATTGTAAAACAGAACAAAAGAGAGATTGATCTTTTATATCTTTCTAATACTTTTCATCAAATCAATAATAAAAATGTTATTAATTTACTAAAAAAACTATATAACTTATATATATATATATTATATAGAAGTTATTAACAACTTAGTAACCTTACAGTTTTACTAAATTTAGTAACATTTTATCTCCAATTAATGTTATTAATTTTTCTACCCAAGATTACTAAAAAGCTACATTGGAAACCAAAAAACTTATAGTCTATCAATAAATTCAATAATCTTATATCTTAAAAAATTTAGTTTCATTTCATCAAAATTAAAGGTACTAAATTTATTATTTAAAGTTATTAAAAAGTTTTAGATTTTAAATTAAATGTTACGATAGTAAGCTTACATTTTTTTGTCATTTTAGTAATAATGAATGTTACCAATCTTCTTATATAAGATTACTAAAAAAAACTATACAGATTATGAAAATGCTATACTCTTATCAATAAATTCAATATTTTAGAATCCTTTCGTCAATAATAAAGGTAATTAACAAATTTTGTTATCTGGGTTAGTAAAAACTCTACATATGTTTTATTAGTATATTTAATAAACTTATACTCTCATTAAGTTTTGTAACTTTTCATCAATAATGAAGAAACTTACTAATTTCCTTATTTAAAGTTACTTAAAAACTGCAATGGTTATAAAAAAGTTTGAGATGCTATTATCTAATTTTGTAATCTTACATAGGTTACGAATTTTCACATCTAATAAGGTTACTAAAAAAAACTATAGAGGTTATAAAAAAATTAAGGTTATAACTTCAATGTTAATAACTTCTAAAGCTTTTTATTTTTATTCTTTTGAAAATAAAACTTTTTATTTTTATCAGTTTATTTGATTTAACTTCAACTTTATTGTATGCATTCTATATGGGCTTTCACGAAGATTTTCAATATGTTTTATTCTTATTATATTGTCATTTTAATCCCACACCACAATGCTAATTTCACAATTTCAATCCCTCAAAAGTAAATCTCACAACTCAATTAGACATACCCTTAATTATCTGTAAATCAATTTTTTATGAAATTGTAACTAAACCTAATACAATATAAAAATTAAGATTTCCTAATCACTAATTCATATGTGTTTCTTTGGCTATCGAGAAATTGAATTTTCTCCAACTATAACAAACAAAGAATTCTTTTTTGTTAATGTCATTACTCATTGAGTAAAAGAAAAAAATTGTAAATACTAATTGATTAACTCATTTATTTAACTTCTCTTAACTAAGATTATTAACTTCAAGAGAACAAAATTTGTTGTGGATATCACTTCTAGTTCCAAAACTTTTATTCTATCATACTTTATAGTTTCTTAATTATTTATCTATATTATAAATAAACTTGTTAAAATAAAACAATTTATAAAAAAGA
>AWWV01014629.1:0-23910 GCA_001974805.1 Corchorus capsularis | reverse complement strand
AACTTTCATATCTAAATCTAAAGTTACTATAAAAGTTATAAAGGTTTAAAAAAAACTATCAAGTTTATTAACAACTTCAGTAACTTACGTAATAATTTGAGTAACTTTTTTTTTTCAATAGTAAATATCATCAATTCCCTAATCAAAATTTATTGAAAAAATTATAATAGTAATAACAAATTGTATAAGCTTACATATATCCTTAGTAATTCAATAATCTTACACCCATGTAATTTAGTACTCTTTGATCTATAATGAAGGTTATGACCCTTTTTTTTCCCGATCAATCCCCCCAACTTCATTTGCAAAAAAATAAAAAAATAAAAAAATAAAAACACAACTTTTTTTCAACCAATCTTATAGGTGAAATAAATTGAATATGTAGAGAATAAATACTATCAACAAATTCCATGAACTTACATTTTTAGTAATTTTAGTATTAGTAAAACAATGAAAGTTACCAATCAGGTTACACAAAATGCTACACAAATTGTCAAAAATGCTATAATTTTATCAATAGTTTCAATATCTTGTGAAAAAAAAAAAGTTTCAATAATTACATCCTTAAAAATGTTAGTTCCCTTTCGTCAATAATAATGGTAACAAATCTTTTATTTGAGTTTATCAAACATCTATAGAGGTGTTATAATAAAAAAAAAAATTTGTAAACTTACATGCTTAATAAGTTTTGTAAGCTTAAAAGCAAAAAAAAAAAAAAAGTTCTGTAATCTTTCATTTAAACGAAGAAGGTTATACCAATCTTCTTATTCAAGGTTACCATTCTTCTTATTCAATGTTAGGTTAAAAAAAAACTATAATGGTAAACAAAAAGATTAAGATGCTAGCTATTAGCTAATTTAATTTGTAACCTTACATTAATTACCAATTTTCTTATATAAAATTATTGAAAAACTGTAGAGGTTATCAAATTTTTTTAATCTAAGGTTAAGAAAAACTATAATGATTATATAAAATATATAGTCGATAAAATCCTTATAGAGAAGCAAAAGGCAAAATTGGTTTTGGTATTGTAGATATCCGGTTGATTACTTGAGGAACTTTAATATCTTTGAATTATTTTGGATCAAATAATTCAAGTATTAAGGTAAATTAGAGAAAAAGAAAAAAAAAACGATTGGGTAATGTAAAACAGGAATACAAACGTTAAGACAAAAAATTTTGTCTTTTGGACATCTAAAGGCTCACTTCCCACAAATAATGTCTCATCGCTGGACTATCCAAAGTCCCAAATCAAACTAAGACCCCTAATTTATAATCTCCCCACATGTTAACGTGTTATATTATTGAAAATATTAAGCTTTAACTGAAAATAAAAATTGTAGACAATTAAAACTATAAATGAGTACTGAAACTACAAAAAAAATCATCCCTAATACATCAACGTTCTAATAATCTAATTATTGTGAGTTACAACTTTATTAACAAATTTGTTTAAGTTCCATATGTTATTGTTTTTTTTTTCTTTTTCCATGATCTTTCACTATAAAGAGGAAAAATATAAAGATAATGATGCTATGATTTAATTAGTGCATAAATAAATGAAAGAAATCTTATGTGGAGAAGAAAAGAGAACTCCTTGATAAACTTAAACAAATATATGAACATGACCCTAAAATAATATTGCTCAATGCTTTTTTGTTTTAAAGAATATTGCTTAACATGTAATTTATGAGAATCAGCTAAATTGTATAATACAACCGATTAAACTTTAAACTCTAAGAAATGTTTTAATAAGTAAATCATTATTAAACTTATTAAGCTTTTTAAAACAAATTCCAGTAAAGAAAATATATAGATTACTTTAATTAATGCTTCAATTTCCTTGAGATGACTAAGGTTTTTCTTTTCTTTTTTAATTTGGACAAAGTATACCTAATTGATAATTTCATTCGTTCTAATTTTTAATTTCAAATAATGGAATTTTACTCTATTGCATAAAAAAAAATCTTACTCTACTAAATAGAAGCAAAAAAGTATGACTAAATTTTAATTGGAATAAGTTTTTTTCTTAATGAATGTAAGCCTATACTTCCAGACCAAATTATTGAATTAAATTATTTTTATTTTTACTATGAACAAAGAGAAATTATATTGAAAGATATATTTAAAAAATTGATAAATTAGTTTAAATAGTTTAATCTAACCAATTTATTTTGAATTAAATGTGATATATATAAGACAAAATAATATTAATAAGAAACAATTTTAATTTTTCCCATCACATACCAGTCTTGTTCTATACCATGAGTTACGGAAAATTTAATTGACGATTGGAAATTTACTAAAAACAAAAATCGTTGAGTCTTTTCTCATTTTTTTTTTTGGAGTAAAAAATAATTAAAGTTGGTATTTGAATTTAGCCTATACATAGTCAAAACTAAGAATTTTGTTCTTTTTTTGGTATTTAAAACTAAGAATTTTGTTTAAGTGGAAGGAAGACACAATAAATGATAAATACGATTTTAATAAAGATATACTCCACAATTTTTTTTTTTGAAGTGAAAACAAAGATGATTAGAAAAAAAAAAACAAACAAATTGAGTTTACCAACCTGCGTAAAGAAATTATTAGAAAAATTCTTATTACATTCATACTTAATTTAATTAATTCCAAAATAAACCATGAAAGTAAATTAAAAGGAAAAGAAGGGAGAAATCAATTTGCTAAAAAAAAGCCTACATAATCGGCATAGAAATCAAAGTTAGTTTAAAAGTTAAATTTAAATAAAAGTTTAAGAAGATATTTTAGATATTTCCTTTTATATTAAATTACATATTAACCATTAAAATTTAATATGTTTTGATGAAATAAAAATACATGTTTATCCTTTAAAGAAATATTAAAATTTTAAAATTAAAAAAGTTATTTTAGATATTTCAGATCAAAGTTTTTGAAGTTTAGAATCATAGAGTATAAAGATATGAATATCATTATTCTTCTGATGGGCTTAACGGTGCTAAGAAAACCGTGTGAATAATTCCTAGCAATCCCATGGGCCATGAACCTCCAGTATTTCTACATCACGGTTTGTTTGTCAGGTTTGAGACACCTGGAAAACCTTTTTCTAAAACCTACTTGGATTATCATATGCTTTTAGAACAAGGATTAACTATTGTGTTTCTTGAAGCTTTGAGATGTCTGAATTTACAAATTAATCATTTACTATATCATCTAAATTTTTATTTTATTTTTTGTTACCCCATCCGGTATTCAAAGCTTTACTCTGACTAATCCGGACCTGACCGATGTCGCGCACTGGTTTTGATGAGTGAGTCTACCAACGATCATCTAATTTTATTTTTTTTAAATTGCTGAAATATATGCTTAAAAGAAATGGACAAAGGCAAAACTAAATGTTCTAAATTCATTGATGAAATCGCATAATAATTGAATAAAGGTGTCACATGGTTCACATTAACACGCTGAGATTCAATCTTCTGCCAAGTTAATTTTTCTTGTTTGTTTTTGTTTCGTAATCAAGCCCTTGCTAGAAACTAGAAATATAATAATTAAATAGTGAAGAGAAAGATAAGCAAATTGAGTGAACTAATCCCCTGATCCCTGCTGGCTTTATCATTAGTGACAAAACTGGCCGTAAAGACATCAGATGAGAATGAGTGAACATCTTTGTAACCTTGTTTAAGTTTAGTACTTACCAATTTTAGGCATCGGTTATGATTTCTTTTATTATTTGTTTGGAGCTGTTAATTAGCATCAATTTGTATCTCATTCTTATTGTCTTGAAATGATATATATGCTCGGCAAAAAAAAAAATGATATATATGCGGTGCAACTATATAACACAGGATTTAAGAAATCCTGGTGAAGAAGAAAACTAAAGAGTGAAAGAGAATGGATGAGGCGCCGCTACTCTCTAAAAGAGAAGGGAGGATAATAATAACATGGGAAGCCTTGGTGGAAGAGCTTAAGAAGGTGAACTTGATAGCAGCACCATTCGTAGCGGTGGCCTTGTCACAGTACCTTTTGCAGGTTGTATCTATGATGATGGCTGGACACCTTGGTGAACTCGCGCTCTCCGGTGTTGCTATTGCCTCCTCTATCTGCAATGTCACTGGCTTCAGTCTCCTTGTAAACTTCTCTTTTAACCTTTGACTTGTGCATATCATGTTTATCCAACTCTAATAGAGTCATCTTTTAAATAGAACCAAGTTAGATTTATTGTTTTTTTTTAACATATAATTAAATGATACGCTACACAAATGGAGGTAGCCTTCTACCATCCCTAAATCCAACCCGTCCATCCCAGGTTTTGAACCTGAGACCTCCTATTGGAACCCAACCCGCCCATCCCCTTGGACAGATTTATTGTTTTATGATAACAAATCTTGTTCTGGCTGACAGTTTATAATTTGATGACAAGCAGGGTGGATTTTCTGCTGCTCTGGAAACTCTAAATGGACAAGCTTATGGAGCAATGAAATATGAAAAGCTCGGAAGCTACACTTATTGCGCAATCATCTCTACCCTTCCGATTTGTCTTCCGGTGTGTATCCTGTGGATGTACATGGACAGATTCTTAGTGCTGATGGGTCAAGACCCTCAAGTTGCAGAAGTAGCTTGTAGCTATTCAATGTGGCTCATACCTGGACTTTTTGCCTTTGCCATACTTCAGTCACAAATTCGTTTCTTCCAATCTCAGAGTTTTATGCTTCCATTGTTGTTCACCTCACTTGCAACTTTATGTTTCCATATACCTGTCTGCTGGTTTCTGGTATTTCAAACCGGATTAGGAAATATAGGAGCAGCATTGGCTATAAGTATCTCTTACTGGTTCAACGTGTTCTTGCTCGGATTATACATGAGGTATTCATCATCATGCGAAAAAACCCGCCTTGTCTGCCTCAAGGATGTTTTCTTGTGTGTCAAGGAATTTTTTCAGTTCGCGATTCCTTCTGCTGTAATGGCTTGGTATGGTAACTCTCTCAGCCTAACCTAGTAACAATATATATTATATGATCCTTTTTACTTATCCATTGTTCATTTGTTGTCTCTTCAAATGCAGTCTCGAATGGTGGTCTTACGAGATCCTTGTACTGATGTCTGGTCTTTTACCTAATTCAACGCTGGAAACCTCAGTTCTTTCAATATGGTATATATATATCCTTAAAACTTCAAATGTAACTTGATTTTTTTTTTATCTTCAAATTACATCTAACTGTTTCGTTTCTGATGCGCGCAGCCTTACAAGTGCGGCACTGCATTACCAAATACCATTTGGGTTCAGTGTAGCGGCAAGGTTTGATCTCTATATGCCATTTTTTTTACTAATTATAGTAAATGAGCTGTCTCTCCTTCTATATATGCGTAAATTAATATAACACTTATGTCCATTTACAGCACGCGAATTTCGAACGAATTAGGAGCTGGAAATCCACAGGCAGCTCAACTAAGTACCTTCATTGTAGTGGCTCTTACACTTGCAGAAACATTCATAGCAAGCACAACACTTTTCTGTTGCCGCCATGTTTTCGGATATGCTTACAGCAATGAACTGGAAGTTGTAAATAAAGTCACAAATATGGTTCCCTTGATGTGCCTCTCCCTTATTATGGACGGCTTACATGGGGTAACTTCCGGTCAGTGGCCAAAGATTTTTGTTTAATTAATATTTACTTGAGGCTCAAACATAAGAAATATTGCATGGTGACAAAAACTGCTTCAGAAATGATACTAATTTGGAATTAATTTGCTCAGGGATTGTTAGAGGAATAGGGTGGCAACATTTTGGAGCCTATGCAAATCTTGCAGCATATTATCTCTTTGGGATTCCAGCTGGTATTATATGTGCTTTTGTTTTGCATTTAAAGGGAGAAGGGCTGTGGATTGGAATGTTGACAGGGTCTAGTGTACAAGGGATTCTTCTTGTTTTCGTGATCGCTTTTACGAATTGGAAGAAACAGGTTTTGTTTATACTTTCCAAGAAAATGGTTGAATTGCTGAGAAATGAATTATGTTATACTTGATTTAATAAACTTGAATGTGTTTATGCAGGCGGTGGAGGCAAGGGAGAGAATATTCCAGGGGGCAATTCCTGAAGAAGCTGAGGCTGAAAGAGCAGAGTGCGGAGAGATAGTTAAACCATTTGAATCCAGGCACATTTCTGCTGACTTTATTTGATATGATATAAGCCAATTTATCCTAGTGCTGGAATGCATCAGATTTCTGCAAATCTGTGTAGTCATCATGATCGGCATTGGCCACTCATGTCTTTATCAAATTCAATTTCAGATTTGAATCAAGAATGTTACTATGCTTTATCTCAATGATAGATTTGGAATCATAAAAATGCTTAATTCTCTATCTGTTACTTTAAATTACTCAACTGCCTTAATTTATCCCGCATCAAATCAAAAAAATGAAATAGAAAAGGCAACAAATTTAGAAATTTGCCAAGCAATTACTGCAAAGCCTGAAACCTTATATGCTATACTACACCGAGTGGTACAAAATAATATCTTGCAAAGATTTTGTATGAAGATCCCAATTATTAAAATTCTGAAAAGTTGAGTTTGTCGACAGATTGTGAATGCACAGTTATAACAGTCAAATGTTTATTCATTCAACTAAAACCGAGTGAAGCCATGGACCCATACTAGAAAAGATAAACAAATAAAAGGCAGAAAATGATAGAAAGTCAAGTCCACCCATTGGAAGATTAGAAAGCTTTTATTTATGTTTCTTAATTGTCTTTGCGTTTCCCTCTTTAATTCTTTTGCAAACTTCATAGATCCTGTCATCAATTTTCTGTCTTAATCTCTTCTTGAAAAAAATCTAAGAAGTGGCCGTATGGCGGATGCTCTTCTTACAGCCGGTGCCACCTCCATCTTGGACAGCATAAACTCACTGTGGCTTCAAGAATTTGGAATCAGTGGCAGTTTGAAAACAGAGCTTGAGAGGCTGCAGAGCACCTTAACGACAATCCAAGCCGTGCTCCTCGATGCGGAAGAGAAGCAGTGGAAGAGTGGGGCCATTAAGAATTGGCTCAGAAAACTCAAACATGTTGCTTATGAAGTGGATGATATCCTTGATGAATTTGCAACAAACACTCATAGAGCAAGGCTGCAGAGGGATTCTGGAACCCTAGTAAGCTCTTCCTTTTCTTATACTAAACGACTTTTATTTCGCTTAAAGATTGCATAAAAGTTGAAGAATGTAAGAGGGAAATTGGATGCCATTTCTGGGGAGAGATCAAAGTTCCACTTGAGAGAGGGGATTGAGGGTTTGGAAGATAGAGAAGTTATTAGTGATAGAGAGTGGAGACAAACTAGCTCTCTTGTCAATAAATCAGATGTAGTTGGAAGAGATAAGGAGCTTGAGAAAATAATCAATATGGTGTTGAATAATTTAGTAGATCAAGATGGGATTTCTGTTTATACTATTTGTGGCATGGGAGGGTTAGGAAAGACTACACTTGCTCAATTGGTTTATAATCATGAAAGCATTGGGAAGGCTTTTGATTTGAGAATTTGGGTTTGTGTTTCTGATGATTTTGATATCACAAGATTGACAAAAGCCATTGTAGAGTCCATTGGAGGGAATTGCAATATACAAGAACTTGATCCTCTGCAAAGACATCTACAAGAGAAATTGACTGGGAAAAGGTTTTTGCTTGTTTTGGATGATGTATGGAATGAATATCATGAAAAGTGGGAAGGATTGAAGGAAGCTTTAAGATGTGGTGCCAAAGGAAGTACAGTTATGGTGACTACACGTATCGAGAAAGTTGCCCTTATGATGACAACTGCTCCTATACACCATTTGGGATGTTTGTCTAATGATGATTCTTGGTCCTTATTCAAGGAGCGTGCGTTTAGGAAGGGAAAGAGCGAGGATTATCCACAATTGGAAGCACTTGGAAAAGAAATAGTGAAGAAATGTGGAGGAGTGCCTTTGGCAATAAAGGCTTTGGGAAGTTTGTTGTGCTTCAAGGAAAGAGAAAGTGAATGGTTATCTGTAAAAGAAAGCAAGATGTGGGAATTGGCAGACGAGAGGAGCAGAGTTTTAGAAGTGTTGAGTTTGAGTTATAGACATTTAAAGCCGCATTTGAGACAATGTTTTGCATTTTGCTCAATATTTCCCAAAGATTCCATTATGAGGAGAGATGAGCTCATACAACTCTGGATGGCTAATGGCTTTATTCCTTCTAGCGAGCAAGTGAATTTGCATGATGCAGGCTGTGATATCTTCAATGAATTAGCTTGGAGGTCATTTTTTCAAGAAATCAAGGAGGATCTTGAAGGAGATATAACTTGTAAAATGCATGACCTTATCCATGATCTTGCACATTCAATTATATATGAGCACTGAGTGCTGTGTGATTGAACCAAACCAGCTTGTGTTGACTGTGCCTAAAACAGTTCGCCACATGTTTGCTTCTCATAATTCATCTGATATTGCTCCTTCAAATGTGCAGAAGCTACCCAAAATCAATTTCTTGCGCTCATTGATTTTACAGAATGACTTCTATTTGAAGATTGCAACAAAACAGAAGCATTTGAATTTTGAGGGCATTGGAAATTAGAGGTTACCAAGCAATGAAAATCTCAATTGATAATTTCAGACATCTAAGGTATCTGAACCTTACCAACTCTGATGTTCAAATAGTTCCTGAATCAATAAGCAGCCTTCACAACCTGCAGACACTAAATTTGAGATATTGTCATCGGCTTCAAATGTTACCCGAAGGTTTGAGCGACTTGAAAAATCTTATATATGTAGACATCACAGAGTGTTATGCACTTACTTGTATGCCTGCTGGACTAGGGAAATTACTAAGCTTGCGGACTCTTAGCAGATTCATTGTGGGAAAGGGCCGCGGTTGTTATATAGATGAATTGAAAGGATCGGCCCTTGAAGGAGAACTATGCATTGAAGACCTTGATAATGTTAAAAGTTTAAGAGATGCTAGAAGTGCCAATCTGAAAATGAAGCAAAATCTAAGATCAGTAACTCTAGCGTGGCGCGAAAACAATAGTGGTGACCAACATGAAAATGCTGAAGATGTTCTTAATGGTCTCCAACCCCATTCAAGTTTGAAGAAACTAAGTATAAGAAATTACCACGGTCCAAGGTTTTCGTATTGGTTGATGGATCTCCTTGTACCAAACCTAGTTGAAATCTCACTGGAGAACTGTGGAAGTTGTGAATGTCTTCCACCTCTAGGTAAACTGCAATTCCTCAAGAGACTTAGCATTACTGGAATGGATGCTTTGAAATTTATTGACAGTAGCTTTTATGGAGATAGCGAGATTTCATTTCCCTCATTGGAGTGGCTTTGTTTTAGTGATATGCTTTGCTTGGAGGAATGGACAACAGTGAATGGGAAAGAATCTTTTCCTCTCTTAACTTCATTAACTATTGGCTATTGTCCTATGTTAGTTGAATTGCCAATGCTTCCATCTCTAAAAAGATTAGAAGTTGAAGAAGCAAGTGTCTCATTACTCAGCTCTGTGATGCATTTCACTTTTCTTACCTCTCTCAAAATTGGTGATCACACCGGCGAATTAACAGTTTTGCCAGATGGACTATTGAGAAATTACAAGCAGCTTGAAGATTTGACAATATGTGCAATTAATCTCAAGTCTCCATCAGATGTTCTAGATAACTTATCAGCTCTTAGGCGATTGGATCTTCAAATTTGCCAGCAGGACTAGAAAGCCTTGGCTGTTTAGAGAGCTTGCATTTAAGTAAATGTGACAGTCTCATTAGCCTTCCAGAAAATGGATTGTGTGGCTTATCTTCACTTTCTTTACTATGGATTCAAAATTGTGAGAAACTGAGTCTTTATCTAATGGGGTGAGATATTTGACTTCTCTCAAAGACTCATTGATGTATGTCCAGAGTTGAAGTCATTGCCAGATAGTATCCAACATCTCTCCGCTCTTCGATCTCTGAGGATTTTGGGATGTGAGGGCTTAACATGTCTGCCAAATCAGATACAACACATTTCTTCACTTTCCCTTTTGGAAATTTGGGAATGTCCTAATCTGATGGCATTACCTCGAGGGCTACAGAGTCTTATGGCTCTCACAGAATTGAGGATTGGAAAATGCTCACATCTTGAAAGGCGGTGCATCAAAGAGATAGGAGAGGATTGGCCCTTCATAGCTCACATTCCTTGTATTACAATCAAGTCTTATGAAGAACACAATGAAGGGCGAAGATTTAGTGGCAGCCTATTGACAAGGTGACCTTTTTACTCCTTTTTAATCTTTGTGTGATGAGAAATTAGATGATTTTTGCCTGCAATTTAAAGAATATATATTCTTGCGTCCAAAAATATTTTCAGGGCTGGTGATTGGGCAAAAGGACTTTCAAAAAGGATTTTGACATCTTAGTCTAATGCATGATGAACAACCAACAAACGTGATGGGGCAGATGAGTTCACAATGATGTGGACTGTAAGTGCTTTATGCAATACATCAAAGCTGTGTTATGTATTAGTTAAGCTTTCAAAAACTCTAACAAGCTAATTATGGAGAATCAATAAGCTTTAACTAGCCATTTACTCTGAGAAAGAATTTGCAAAGTTGATGTAGATGATTAAGCTTTATGGATTAGCCTAGTAAAAAATTCCAGGAACCTCTTTAGAATTTCTGCATCTCAGTTTGTTTGTCAGGTTTATGCTTTCCAAGGATTTGGTTCAATTGCTGAGAAATGAATTATGTTACTTGTTTTAAACTTGAATGTGTTTATGCAGGGAATTGAGGTAAGGGAGATAATATTCCTGAGAGTGGATTGTTCTGAAGAAGCTGGGGCTGAAAGAGCTGAATGCATAGGGATGATTAAACCATTTCAATCCAGGCAAACATTTCTGCTTTTTTCCTGATTTGATATAAGCAATCCATCCTAGTGCTGCTGCTGGAATGCATTGATTCTTCTTGGATTCTAGGCAGATTTCTGTAAATCATTGTAGTCTTGTTTGGCATTTGCAAATCATGTCTTTATCTACATTTGACATGAATTATACAATGCAACTAATTTAGTGTTAGAATGGGTGGAACATTTCAATATCAATTTCAGATTTGAATCAAGAATCTTATATGCTTTTTGAATCATAAAAAATGTTTATTCCTTCATCTGATACTGAAATTACTAAATTGTCTTAATTTATCCCTCACCAAAAAAAAAAAAAGGATGGAAAAAGCAAGTCTGAAACCTTATCAGTAGCATGAAGAAGAAAGCTCAAAGCTGATTAAAAAATAATTATAAAATAACAAAAATTTTATATTTTGTTATTTTGACTTTCAGAAAAGCTGGTTTTGTCCTATATTGAAGTTTCTATATTCTATAATTATTAATTAATTTAGCAAAGAAACAAATAAGACAGACAGATTGTGAGTCCAAACTTTCCAATGTGAAAGATGACCAAATTATAAAGAAATGTTTATTAGTAAATGAAACAAAACAATCCACTCTGCAATTTCTCATCAGCTATTTTATCCTCTGTTTCTGTTTCATGTTTGACAGAAATTTTGATTCTTCAAATTAATGTAACTAATATATTATTTGTCTAATACCTCATTAATTTTTAAGTTTATGCATCAGCAGTGGACCCTAAAATGCAATGTTTTTCCATTTACGAGTTAGTATTATAGTCACTAATTCTGTCTTTTCCAAAGTTGGTCACAAGTGACCAAATTAATAAAATGCATGAAAATGGTTAGGTAAGCAAGTAGTTAACACCGCCTGCATCTGAATTGTAAGACAAAACCTTTATGTATTGTTTCTTTAACATTTGTAGCTTTTCCTCCACAACTGTCCTGCATTTGCATAATTGTTTCTTTGCAAATTTTATAGATCAAACCATAGAACAAAAAATACTACTGTGTACTTCCTAGTTTTGAGTTCTTACATTGTTCTAGTGTTCTGGAATTTTGTGGTGTGGAGACTGGAGATGGCGGATGCTCTTCTTTCAGCCGTTGCTACCACCATCTTGGAAAACATAAACTCGCTGTGGATTCAAGAGTGTGGAATCAGTGGAGGTTTGAAGACAGAGCTGGAGAGGCTGCAGAGCACCTTTACTACAATACAAGCTGTGTTGCTTGATGCAGAAGAAAAGCAGTGGAAGAGTGAGGCCATCAAGAATTGGCTCAGAAAACTCAAAGACACGGCTTACGATGTAGATGATATCCTTGATGAGTTTGCAACAAACACTCATAGAGGAAGGTTGCAGAGGGATGCTGGAAACCTGGTAAGCACCTCCTGTTCTTATACTAAGGGACTTTTATTTCGCTTAAAGATTGCATATAAGTTGAAGAATTTAAGAGAGAAATTGGATGCCATTGCTGGGGAGAGATCAAAGTTCCATTTAAGAGAAGGGATGGAGGCCGTGGAGGACCGAGAAGTTAGTGACAGAGGGCGAAGAGAAACTAGTTCTCTTGTCAATAAATCAGATGTAGTTGGAAGAGATAAAGAGTTGGAGAAAATAATCAGTATGGTGTTGAACAATTTAGTAGATCAGGATGGGATTTCTGTTTATACTATTTGTGGCATGGGAGGGCTAGGAAAGACTACACTTGCTCAATTGGTTTATGATCATGAAAGCATAGAAAAGGGTTTTGATTTGAGGATATGGGTATGTGTATCTGATGATTTTGACATCACAAGATTAACAAAAGCCATTATAGAGTCCATTGGGGGGAATTGCAATATACAAGAACTTGATCCTCTACAAAGACATCTACAAGAAGAACTTAATGGGAAGAGGTTTTTGCTTGTACTGGATGATGTGTGGAATGAGTATCACCACAAGTGGGAAGGGCTGAAAGAATCTCTTAGATGTGGTGCCAAAGGAAGTACAGTTATAGTCACTACACGTATCGAGAAAGTTGCCCTTTTGATGACTACTACTCCAGTACACCACTTAGGATGTTTGTCTAATGATGATTCTTGGTCCTTGTTCAAAGAACGTGCATTTAGGGAAGGAAAGAACGAAGATTATCCAGAGTTGGAAGCACTTGGGAAAGAAATAGTGAAGAAATGTGGAGGGGTGCCCTTGGCAATAAAGGCTTTGGGAAGTTTGCTGCGGTTCAAGGAACGAGAAAGTGAATGGCTATCTGTCAAAGAAAGCAAGATATGGGAATTGGGGGATGAGGGAAGCAGAATTGAAGAGGTGTTGAGATTGAGTTATAGACATCTAAAACCGCATTTGAGACAATGTTTCACATTTTGCTCCATGTTCCCAAAAGATTATGTCATGAGCAAAAGGCGGTTGGTACAACTATGGATGGCTAATGGCTTTGTTCCTTCAAGAGGACAGATGAATTTGCATGACATTGGCTGTGAAATTTTCGATGAATTAGCCCGGAGGTCTCTTTTTCAAGAAGTCAAAGGGAGTCTTCTTGGAGATGTAACATGTAAAATGCATGATATTGTGCATGACCTTGCACAGTCAATTATGGGATATGAGTGTTTCATTCAATCAAATGGTGAGAAATTGACTGTGCCAAAAACAGTTCGCCACATGTTTGCTCCGTATAATTCGTCAGCGAATACGGACAATCTGCCCAAATTCTGTTCACTGCGCTCATTGATTATGCATGATGATGATCATCTCAGAATTGCTCATAGACAGAAGCATCTACGGGCATTGGAGTTAAATTGTAAAAGAATCAAAATCTCATTTGATAATTTCAAGTATCTAAGGTATGTCAGCCTTTATAATTATGAACATGGTACCCTTCCAGAATATATATGCAGCTTGTATAACCTGCAGACATTAAGTCTGAGTTGTTGCAACGAACTTCACACCTTACCTAAAGGGATGAAGCAGTTGAAAAATCTTATATATCTGGAGATTGAACATTGTGATGCACTTGCTTCTATGCCTGTTGGATTAGGGCAGTTGTCATCCTTGCGGATCCTTAGCATGTTCATTGTGGGAAAAGACTGTGGTTGCTTTATAGACGAATTGAAATGTTTGGCACTTGAGGGAGAATTGTGCATTAAAGGACTTGATAACATAAAAAGTTCAATAGATGCTAGAAGTGCTGATTTAATTATGAAGCAAAATCTCAGATCCTTAAGCTTATCTTGGTGTGAAAACAATGACGGCCAGTTACTTGAAAATGCTGAAGAGGTACTTAGTGGTCTCCAACCTCATTTAAATTTGAAGAAGCTAAGCATAAGAAATTACCACGGTCTGAGGTTTTCATATTGGTTAATGGATCTCCTTGTGCCAAACCTAGTTGAAATCTTGCTGGAGAATTGTGGAAAATGTGAAAGCCTTCCGCCTCTTGGGAAATTAGGCTTCCTCAAGTTCCTTACAGTTTCTGGAATGGATGCTGTAAAATCCATTGACAGTAGCTTCTATGGAGGTGGAGAGATTTCATTCCCCTCATTGGAGCACCTCAGTTTCAGTCGTATGCTTTATTTGGAGGAATGGACAAGAGTGAATGGGAAAAAAACTTTTCCTCTCCTAACTTCATTAACTATTGCCTTCTGTCCTAAGTTAGTCCAATTGCCAGTGCTCTTTCAATCTCTAAAAATCTTAGAAGTTAGAAATTTGATGAATCTGAAGTCTTTATCAGATACTCTAGATAACCTATCTGTCCTTAAACGATTGGACCTCGAAGGCTGCTCGGAGCTTCAAAGTTTGCCAGCAGGACTAGAAAGCCTCAGCTGTTTAGAGAGCTTGGATTTAAGAAGATGTGACAGCCTCATTAGCCTTCCCGAAAATGGATTACAGGGCTTATCTTCACTTTCTTCATTGTGGATTCAAAATTGTAAGAAGTTAGAGTCTTTATCTAATGGGTTGAGGTATCTGACTTCACTGCAAGACTTGCTCATCAATGGATGTCCAGAGTTAAAGTCATTGCCCTGCAGTATCCAAAATCTCTCCGGTCTTCGATCTTTGAGGATTTTGGGTTGTGAAGGCTTAACATGTTTGCCAAATGAGATACAATACCTCTCTTCTCATTCCCTGTTGGAAATTTGGGATTGTCCAAATCTCATGTCATTGCCTCGAGGGCTGCAGAGTCTCACAGAATTGAGGATTGGAGGATGCCCACATCTGGAAAGGCGGTGCACCAAAGAAATAGGAGAGGATTGGCCCTTCATAGCTCACATTCCTTCTATTAAAATCAAGTCTTATGAAGAATACAAGGATCAGAATGGTGTGGCAGTCTATTAACAAGGTGACCTTTTCACTCTTTAGATTGCATCATCTTCCCTAGGATATGACTATTGCACTCTGCTTCCTTTTGTTCATCTCATAGCACTACTTGGAGTACATAGTTCTTAATTTCATCGGTTGTTCTTAATTTTGTTACCTATATCCATCTATATAAATACCATTATTCTTCTGATGGATCATTAACAGTGCTAAGAAAACCATGTGAAATATTCCTAGCAATCCCAGGAAGCTCTTCAGTATTTCTACATCTCATTTTGTTTGTCAGGTTTGAGACATGAAAGAACTTTTCTTCCTGGAAAACCTTTTTCTAAAACCTACTTGGATTATTATATGCTTTAATAACAGAGGATAAACTATTGTGTTGCTTGAAGTCACTAGTCATGTGAGATGTCTGAATTACAAATTAAATTTACTCTGTGACAATATCATCTAAATTTTTTAAATTGCTGAAATATTTGCTTAAAAGAAATGGACAAAGGCAAAACTAAAGTTTCTAAGTTCATTGACAAAATCACATAATTGAATAAAGGTGACACATGGTTCACATTTTTGTTATAAATTCCTTCTTTCTTTGAGAACTATTGATCTGAGGATAAAATTTATTAATGAAGACACAGACAAGTCTACCAATCTAGTATACTAAATAGCAACAAGAAAAGGCGATAAGCTGCCCTCCAATAAAAAAACACACAGAGATTCAATCTTCTGGCAAGTTGACTTTTTATTTTGTTTTGTTTTAAGCCCTTGCTAGAAATATAATAATTAAATACTGAAGATAACGATAAGCAAGTTGAGTAAATTAATTTCCTGATCTCTGGCTTTATCATTAGTGACAAAACTGGCCAAAAGGACATCAGATGAGAATGAGTCAACATCTTTGGAGTACCTTGTGTAAGTTTAGTACTTACCAATTTGAGGCATCAGTTTTGGTTTCTTTTATTATTTTCTTATATCTGTTAGCATCAATTTGTTTTCGTTCTTAGTGTCTTCAAATGATATATATGTGATGCAAGTTTAATATTAGGTATATAACACAGGATTCAAGACATACCCTTCCTGCTACTAGCCATACTGCTGAAGAAGAAAACTAAAGAGAATGGATGAGGCGCTGCTGCTCCCTAAAAAAGAAGGGAGGATATGGGAGAAAATAGCATGGGAAGTCTTGGTGGAAGAGCTTAAGAAGGTGAGCTCACTAGCAGCACCATTTGTGACAGTGGCATTGTTGCAGTACCTTTTGCAGGTTGTATCTATGATGATGGCAGGACACCTAGGTGAACTCGCGCTGTCTGGTGTTGCTATTGCCTCCTCTTTCTGCAATGTCACTGGATTTAGTCTCCTTGTAAAGTTCTCTATTAACCTTTGACTTCTTGATATTTGCATTACAAATTCTCTTCTTCATAATATTATGATGGTTGACTTTTTACTATTAATGACAAGCAGTGGGGACTTTCTGGTGCACTGGAAACTCTGAATGGCCAAGCATATGGAGCAAAGCAATATCAAAAGGTTGGAACCTACACTTATTGTGCCATAATCTCTTCCCTTCCGATTTGTCTCCCGGTATGCCTTTTATGGATGTACATGGACAAACTATTAGTGTTGATAGGCCAAGACCCTCAAGTTGCAGTGGTAGCTTGCAGATATGCAATGTGGCTCATACCTGGACTTTTTGCCTATGCCATTCTTCAATCACAAATTCGTTTCTTCCAATCTCAGAGCTTGGTCCTTCCAATCTTATTCATTTCACTTGCAACTTCATGCTTCCATGTACCTGTTTGTTGGGTTTTGGTGTTTAAATCTGGATTAGGAAATACAGGAGCAGCTTTGGCTATAAGTATTTCTTACTGGTTCAATGCGATCTTGCTTGGATTATACATGAAGTATTCATCATCATGTGAGAAATCCCGCATTCTTTACGTGAATAATGTTTTCTTGAGTGTCAAGGAATTTCTGAAATTCGCGATTCCTTCTGCAGTAATGGCTTGGTAATTCACTCACCCTTACCTTTTGACTTGTCAATTGTTTAGTATGTTGCTTATTACTAATACCTTTCTTGTCAACAAATTAATGCAGTCTAGAATGGTGGTCTTTCGAGATTCTTGTATTGCTGTCTGGTCTTCTACCAAATTCAAAGCTTGAAACCTCTGTTCTTTCAATATGGTATGGTTCAAAGTTATGAAAATAAATGCTGATGCTTATCGATCTCCATATCTGCAGCCCGAATTACATGTAATTGTTTCTTATGTGCAGCCTTTCGAGCACTTCACTCCATTACTTTATACCATTTGGCATCAGTGTTGCTGCAAGGTTTGATCTATGCCTTTCTGATAGTTCACCTACTCTGTATACAAATGAGCTATGTCTCTAGTACTAAATATGAATACTTTATTCAGCTTTTACTTGGTAAACAAGATTAAAAGTCAGAACATGAGAAAATGAAAGAATCAAATTAAATATTCATCAGGGTGGTTGGTAGGAATGATGTAAAAAAGAAGTTCATTGGTTGGTAGTCATTATAACTTGACAATTAAACAAATTGATAGAAGTTTTTTAAAATTTTGATAGTATATGAATTTACAACATTATATTATATTTCTCAATTGAATCCTCTATATTTTCATTTCCAGTGATTGTTCTGTTAGTGTAGCAGAGAGTCAGTCTGTTACATTCTTTCCCTTGTCTCTTTTTTAGCTTATCAAAGGATCATCACCAAAATTGTGTACTAAATTTTCGCCATTTTACAGTACGCGAATTTCAAATGAATTAGGAGCCGGAAATCCTCAGGCAGCACAAATAAGTTCCTTTGTTGTAGTGCTTCTTGCACTTGTAGAAACAGTTGTAGCAGGCACAATACTTTTCTGCTGTCGCCATGTTTTCGGATATGCATACAGCAATGAGAAAGAAGTGGTAAATTATGTCACAGAAATAGTTCCCTTGATGAGCCTCTCAATTATTAGGGACGGTCTACATGCAGTAGCTTGTGGTCAGTAGTTGCCAGTAATTCTTACTTCATGCACCTCTCAATTAAATGGTTCTGAAATTTCTTCATCAGTGACAATATATAATACTAATTTGGTATATTTGGCTCAGGGATTGTAAGAGGAATTGGGTGGCAACATATTGGAGCCTATGCAAATCTTGCAGCCTATTATCTAGTTGGAATTCCTTCAGGGGTTTTATGTGGATTTGTTTTGCACTTAAGAGGCGAAGGCCTGTGGATTGGAATGTTGACAGGGTCTACCGTACAAGGGATTCTTCTTGCTTTTGTGATTGCAGTTACAAATTGGAACAAACAGGTTCTTCTATCAAACTATGTTTTTTGGTTCCTAAGATTATATTTCAATTGCTCAGAAATGATTATTGTTTTAGGCCTGGTTACTTGATTCGAATCTGTGTGTGTTTATGCAGGCAAGCAAAGCAAGGGAAAGGATTTTCCAGGGAACAATTCCTGAGAGTGGATTGTTCTGAATATGCTGCAAACTGTAAAGTAAGCTGTGGCTGGCACCATTTGAATCCAAACAAATCATCTGTCATTTTACCTAAGGGCAAACATTTCTGCTGTTTTTCTGATATGATATAGGCAATCTACCTAGTGCTGGGATGCAGAGATTCTGCTACAATCTTTTTTGCCGTCTCTAAAAATGATCAAGCAATCCATTAATCATATTGTACTAGTCCTAACTGGCACTTGCAAATAATGTCTTTATCTACATTTTTTACATAAATATATATAATATAGCACAATGCAATAAAATTAGCATTAGTGGGCGGTACATTGCACTTCTGACTTCATATTTGGGTCAATAATCTTATTCCTTCATTTTTCACTTAAAATTGCTAAATCATTATGCTTAAGGCCCCCCCAAATAATGAAAGAGGCAAAAGACGTTTTGCCAGGCAAGTGCAAGTCCAAAACCTTTACCTTGGAGATATAAAGCTGATCAAATGATTTCACGAATATTTGTTCAAATCACTTACTATATATTGCAGTCCACACTAATATTAATTAAATAAAAAACAGAACAATACCTAAATATTTTGAAGCCGCCTGAAGAAATCCGAACTCACAGAGTCATTCTGTAACAGACCCTAGTATTTTTGTTTGGTAAGTATATTTTAACCATGATTTAAGAGAGAAGTACTAAATTGGAAAAATTTTATAGCTTTTGTACATAGGTGAATTATTACAAAACATAGGAGGGTTCAGTTGTAATAAAATAACTAAGAGTATAAATATCTCTTTTTGGAGTTGTTTTCTTTCCTTTTACTCACACATGTACTAAATTGTCACGCCCCGAACCCGCAGGCTCGAAACATAACAACGCCACACACTCACGAGGCGAATCCCATGAGCATGTAAGGCTAACTATCAATCCAAAATAATTAAAAGTCTAAAATCTTTAAAATCTCTTAAACCAAAATTAATCTTACAATCCCAATAATAAACCTTAAACAATAGCGGAAGCGGTTCAATAATATAAATAAATTTCAATGTCTAATTAATTAATGCTAGCGCACTCTCCCAAATGCACCCCAATGCTCAATCGTCATCACCTGAAATATATTAACAACATAATGAGCTAAAGAGCCCAGTAAGTAACAAAACCTAACTAGCCGGATCAAGCATTTAAAATCAATTTTCTCAAAAATCACAATATTTAGCAAAACAATATTTTATAATCAATTTCTCAATCACGATCAACAATAAAAACATTTCAATAGAGTTCTTATCAGGCTGCCACGATACACGATATCACGATACACAATATTTCAACCGATCGGTAATAGATTCCGGAACCACCAACAGTTTAACCCCCTGAGGCACGGGTCCACTATGCAGCCATCAAAGTCCCCAAAAACCAATTTTCACAATCTCAAATCAATTTCACAATACCACGATTTCAAATCAATTTTACCTTTCATACTTGACCTATTTTACGAAACCATTTCAATAGTTCAAAAACAATAAAACATCAATCATTTTGAAAATAATCAGAAAGGTTCGGAAACTTACCTGATTAGCAAAGCAATCACAGTACAAAATCCACAGCAAGATAAACACAATCACAATCCTAACAATTTTTTACTATTCGTTAGAAACGGAAATTATACACAATGATTATGCATGCTCAATCTACCCTTCAACCAATCCTAAACAACATTGGGGGACCGCTGAAAATTCCTTTTCAAAATATTTAGAAAACACACACATGGAATTTTCCACATTTAACTCACTTTTACTATTTAAAATAACCATTGAAAATAGATTTCGAAATTTCAAGAGAGTGGAACTCCATTTTAAAAACATAAGAATAATACTGATATTATAATATAATTTTCACCAAAATTTCAGAACCTAACTCTTTAAGATCATGTCACACTCTCTCAATCAATTTTCTAAAAAGAATAATTTATATAAAATAATTTGTAATCTGAAAAATCATATAAAAATTCCAGAAAATCATAAATATTTTGTGGAGCAAATCCCCCAAATTTCACTTCAAAAAGACCTAGGGGTGAACTACACTCTCCGATTCAATTTATGGCCGAGAGTGGGCATCACAAATTACTGTTCATCTTCTTCATGAACAAATCTGAAAATTCCAGATTCGTCCCATCGACCAGCCATCTTTGGAGCTTCGATTCTCTCTCCTCAAAACACATATGCAGGTATGGAAAGTACCATTAAACAGAGCTTACATCATACTACAATTACCCCATAAGCTTGGCCTCTAAAGGTCTCCGGTTTGCCGGATTCCGGCAAGGAAAGTAGGCCCACCGATCACAATTTTCAACTTAGGGTTCTTAACTTAATTTCATCATAACTTTTGATTTACCCAACCAAATTGAGTGATTCCAAGTTCTATGAACTCCTAATGATTAAAGGAATCTATTGATACCAATTTGGTGGCCGGAGGCTCGCCGGTCGGCGGCCGGTGGCCGGAATTCTCTCTCTTTCAACCCAAAACCCACCCTAATGCATGCTTACAAGGTGAAAACATTAAGAAGTTGTTAAAACTAACCTCTTAGCACGAAAATATGATGGAAAATTGATGAAATTAGTCTTCAAAACTCTCTGGCCGTTCTCCCTCTTCTCCCAATTTGTCTAACCCTAGTTTTGAAAAGAAAGTGAATATATATATATGACTAACTATGCTAATTACTTAATGGGTTTTTAGCCCATAATTTAAGATGTATTTGGGCCCAAAATAACATATAGAAAATCTTGGGTCGGGGTCTCACATCCTTCCCCCCTAAAAAGAAGTTTAGTCCTCTAAACTTTTACGTACCATTGGTTTCAAATAGTTCAGGATACTTCTCCTTAATCTCCGATTCCAGTTCCCAGGTAGCTTCTCTCTCCGAGTGGTTATGCCATTGCACTTTCACGTATGGAATGGTCCGCCTTCTCAAAACTTGCTCCTTACGATCAACTATCTTAATTGGTTGTTCATCGTAAGTCAAGTCTGCCCTAAGTGGTAAAGGTGCTAATTCAATCACATGGTTAGGATCAGGAGTAAACTTTCTCAACATCGACAAATGGAAAACATTATGCACACCGGACAATGATGGAGGCAAGGCTAGCCGGTAGGCTACTTCTCCAACTTTCTCCAAAATCTCAAAAGGGCCAATAAACCTGGGGCTTAACTTCCCACGTACTCCAAATCTCATCACTCCCTTGGTTGGTGAAACTTTCAAGAATACATGATCTCCCACATCAAACTCCAATGTCCTTCGTCTAATATCTGCATAACTCTTTTGTCGACTCTGAGCAGTTCGGAGACGTTCTCTGATCAATTGAATCTTGTCAACTGTTTGTTGGACAATTTCTGGGCCTAAAAGCTTTCTTTCACCTACCTCATCCCAACACACTGGCGATCTACACTTCCTCTCATACAAAGCTTCATATGGAGCCATCTGGATACTCGCCTGATAACTATTGTTATAAGCAAACTCCACTAAAGGTAAGTGGTCATCCCAAGCACCCTTCATATCAATGGCACATGCCCTCAACATGTCTTCGAGAATTTGGATGGTTCTCTCTGATTGCCCATCAGTTTGGGGATGAAAAGCAGTGCTAAAGTTCAACTTCGTACCTAAGGCCTTATGAAGACTTCCCCAAAACTCAGCCACAAATCTCGAATCGCGATCAGAAACAATTGACACCGGCACTCCATGCAACCTAACAATCTCTCGAACATACAAAGCAGCTAACTTCCCCAATGAATAACCAACCTTCAAAGCTATGAAGTGAGCAGACTTCGTTAATCTATCAACAATTACCCATACTGACTCATGGCCTCGAGGTGATCTAGGTAACCTAGAAACAAAGTCCATTGTGATGTGCTCCCACTTCCATTCTGGTATTGGAAGCGGCTATAACTGTCCAGCTGGCCTTTGATGCTCCACTTTCACCTGTTGGCATACAATACATTGTGCTACAAATTCACCAATCTCCCTCTTCATATTGTTCCACCAGTAAGTCTCCTTCAAATCCCTATACATCTTAGTCCCACCAGGATGCACGGTATATCCAGAATAATGTGCTTCATCCAAAATCACTTTTCTTTATTTCTACATCATTAGGAACACATAACCTATCACCAAATCTCAAGGAACCATCATCATGGGTTCTAAAATCAGACGGAGCACCTGTTTCAATATTAGCTCGGACCTTCTGAAGTGCTGAATCAACCAATTGTGCCTCCTTAATCCTCCAATTAACGTAGGTTGAATTCTCAAACTAGCCAACATTCCTTCAATGCCATGTTTCCTAACTCCAATCTCCATCCTTCTCAAATCATCCAAAATGGACCTTTGAGAAGTAAGAAGAGCTGCAAGATTGCCATGATTCTTCCTACTCAATGCATCAGCCACAACATTTGCCTTTCCCGGATGATAACTTATGGTTAAATCATAGTCTTTCAACAATTCTAACCATCTTCGTTGCCTCATGTTAATCTCCTTCTGAGTGAAGATATACTTCAAACTTTTATGATCAGTGAAAATCTCACACTTCTCACCATACAAGTAATGCCTCCAGATTTTGAGAGCAAACACCACTGCTGCGAGCTCCAGGTCATGTGTAGGATAATTCCGCTCATAAGGTTTAAGCTGCCTTGAAGCATAAGCCACAACTTTCCCATTTTGCATCAAGACACAACCCAAACCTTTCTTCGAAGCATCACTATAGATAGTGAATCCTCCACTCCCATCAGGAACGGTTAAAACACTAGCTGAAGTGAGACGTTCCTTCAACTCTTTGAAACTTTTCTCACATTCCTTAGTCCACTCAAACTTAGCACCTTTTCTGGTCAATTTAGTCATCGGCATTGCAATACTGGAAAATCCCTCCACAAACCTCCGATAGTAACCAGCCAACCCAAGGAAGCTTCTAACTTCAGTAGCATTAGTAGGTCGACTCCATTCTACAATTGCCTTCACCTTTTCAGGATCTACTGAGATTCCATCTTTAGACACTACATGTCCAAGAAATGCCACACTATCCAACCAGAACTCACACTTCTTAAACTTAGCATACAACTTCTTTTCTCTGAGAATTTGCAATACTAACCTCAAATGCTCTCCATGCTCCTCCATACTCTTAGAGCACACCAAAATGTCATCTATAAAGACCACAACAAACTTATCCAGATAATCCTTAAACACCCTATTCATCAAATCCATGAAAGCAGCTGGTGCATTAGTTAAACCAAATGGCATAACAAGAAACT
>AWWV01014625.1:0-112045 GCA_001974805.1 Corchorus capsularis | reverse complement strand
TTATCCAACTGGTGTCAAGAATAACTTCAAGAAGTCTTCTGCTCACTGTGTAGAGAGTTTGGATGTTCCTGCTTATCTTTCCAATCCTCAATCCAATCTTCAATCTGTGGATTCTGGATCTAATGACACTTTTCGGTTTACAAAGGATCAGTATGATAATTTGCTCAGCATGATTCAAGGATTGGCTTCACAACAGCATCATGTTAATGCTGTTCAAACTCAATCTGGTCCTGCTTTTGGCGTTTCTGGTAACATTCTCTTACTTGATCCTCACATTTCCTTGAATGTTTTTAATAATTCTTATAATAAGTCACATGAATGGGTAATTGACACTGGTGCCACTGATCATATTGCCTGTAATATCCATTCTTTTCTATAATGTTTTACATGTTCCTGAGTTTACTTTCAACTTAATATCTGTAGGAAAATTGACCTCTGATATTAATTGTTGCTGCATTACTTTGTCTAACATTTGCTTGATCCAGGATATACCTCGATGGAGGATGATTGGAACTGCTAGGAAGATTCATGGGCTTTATAAGATAAATGCTGATGATATTACGCATGCTACTAGTTCAACTGATGTTTCTGTTTCTTTTGTTTCTAAGGATGTTAGTTCCACAGCTGATAGCTCTCTTTGGCATCGTAGGCTTGGACACATCCCTTATCCTAGGCTGAAATTGCTTTTTCCTAATATCACTTTTGTTGAGCCTTGTGATGTATGTCATATGTCAAAACAGAAGAGGCTTCCTTTCCCTGTTAGTTATTCGGTTTCTTCTTCTGTATTTGATCTTCTGCATATTGACATATGGGGAGGAAATTATACTCCAACCTATAAAGGTCACGTTTATTTTCTAACCATTGTAGATGATCATAGTAGGTTTACTTGGGTTTTTTTAATGAAAGCTAAATCTGAAGCTCGCAGTATTATGCAAAACTTTGTCACTTTTGCTTTTACTCAATTTGGTGCCATAGTTAAATGCATACGCACAGATAACGGTCAGGAGTTTAATGATCCATCATTTTTTGAGTCAAAAGGAATCATTCATCAGGTGTCTTGTGTCCAAACACCTCAACAGAACAGTATAGTTGAAAGGAAACATCAACATATACTCACTGTTGCACGTGCTCTCAGGTTCCAAGCTAATTTACCAATAAAATTTTGGGGTGATTGTGTGCTACATGCTGTGTATTTAATTGATTCTCTTAAAGTCTTTGGTTGCTTGGCATTTGCTTCTAACCACTGTTATATACAGAATAAGTTTGACACCAGAACAATAAAGGCTGCTTTCATTGGTTTTTCTCCAGGAATAAAAGGGTATAAGCTTTATGACTTAGCAAGTCATAAAGTATTTCATTCTCGAGATGTTAAATTTTATGAGAATTGTTTTCCTTTTTCTAATAAATTTAATGATTCTTTAATTACTAACATCCCCCCTTTTTTATGTGAGTATCCTTCAGGCAATTTCATATATACTTCTTCATCCAAATTTCCATGTAAAAACGCATTGTTTACATCACATTGATGTAAAAACCAATTTTTAGCAGCTGCCACAGTAAGCAAAGTCCTAACGGTGGTCATTTTTGCAACAGGACTAAAAGTGTCCATGTAATCCACTCCTTCTTGTTGAGTGTACCCCTTCGTGACTAATCTAGCCTTATATCTTTCTATGCTGCCATCTGCCTTTCGTTTCACTTTGAAGACCCATTTACATCCAATGGCGGTCTTTCCAGGTGGTAAATCAACAACCTTCCATGTATTATTAGCTTCAAGTGCCTCAATCTCACTTTTCATTGCCAATTGCCAATCATTGCTCATTGCTGCCTCTTTATAGGTTTTTGGTTCTTGTGTTTGATCAAGGGAAGCAGCAAAAGCTAGGTGCTGTGAAGATAGTTGGTCATAAGAAAAAACTTTGTCCAATGTGTGTGGACTAGTTCTTGTAGATGCCAAGCACTTGAAGTTTGCCAAATGACTAGGTTTAGTCCTTTGGCAAAAAGAAGATCTGTGACAGGGTATTGTGTACTTTTAGGAGGTACTTTGATTGCCTGGAAAAGTAAAAAGCAGAATACGATCAGCAGGAGCTCTTCTGAGGCAGAGTACAGGGCTCTTGCGACCACCACTTGTGAGATACAGTGGCTGCAGTTCTTGTTAGCTGATTTGCAAGTTAAAGTGCAAACTCCAATTCCACTTTTTTGTGACAATCAATCAGCGATATATTTAGCTCAGAATCCAGCCTTTCATGAAAGAACGAAGCATATAGAGATTGATTGTCATGTGGTGAGAACCAAACTTCAAAGTGGATTAATAATTCTATTGCCTGTCACCTCTAAAAATCAGCTTGCAGACTGCTTCACCAAAGGATTATCTTCCACTCTATTTGCTTCTTCCTTCTCCAAACTGGGAGTTTTAAACATTTACTCTCCAGTTTGAGGGGGGATGTTAGTAACACTGTTAATCTACCGTTAGTTGTTATGATAGTTAGATATTAAGTAATTAGTTAATATGTAAACAGTTAGTTTGTTAAGAGTTAATTAACCTTGAAAGGTTAACTCATTCCTCTTGTATATAAACCATTCGATTCAGTAATAGAAGATTAAGCTTTCTATTTCTTCAATTTCTTCTTTCTGTCAGAGAGATCAAAGTTCCATTTAAGAGAGGGGATGGAGGCCATTGAGGAGAAACAAGTTAGTGATAGAGAGTGGAGACAAACTAGCTCTCTTGTCAATGAATCAGACGTGGTCGGAAGAGATAAGGAACTGGAGGACATAATCAATGTGGTATTGAACAATTTAGCAGATCAGGATGGGATTTCTGTTTACGCCATTTGTGGCATGGGAGGGCTTGGAAAGACGACACTTGCTCAATTGGTTTATAATAATGAAAGCATAATAAAGGCTTTTGATATGCGAATTTGGGTTTGTGTATCTGATAATTTTGATATCACCAGATTAACAAAAGCCATTATAGAGTCTATTGGAGGAAATTGCAATATACAAGAACTTGATCCTCTACAAAGACACCTACAAGAGAAACTAACTAGGAAAAGGTTTTTGCTAGTATTGGATGATGTGTGGAACGAATATCATGAAAAGTGGGAAAGATTGAAGGAAGCTCTTAGATGTGGTGCCAAAGGAAGCATAGTTATGGTGACTACACGAATAGAGAAAGTTGCCCTTATGATGACAACTGCTCCTATACACCACTTGGGATGTTTGAGCTATGATGATTCTTGGTCCCTATTCAAGGCCCGTGCATTTGGGATGGGAAAGAGCGAGGATTATCCACAACTAGAAGCACTTGGAAAGGAAATAGTGAAGAGATGTGGAGGGGTGCCCTTGGCAATAAAGGCTTTGGGAAGTTTGATGCGCTTCAAGGAAAGAGAAAGTGAGTGGCTATCTGTCAAAGCAAGCAAGATGTGGGAATTGGCAGATGAGAGGAGCAGAGTCTTAGAGGTGTTGAGTTTAAGTTATAGACATCTAAAGCCACATTTGAGACAATGTTTTGCATTTTGCTCAATATTTCCCAAAGATTACATTATGAGGAGAGATGAGCTCATACAACTTTGGATGGCTAATGGCTTTATTCCTTTTGGTGGGCAAGTGAATTTGCATGATGCGGGCTGTGAAATCTTCAATGAATTATCTTGGAGGTCATTTTTTCAAGAAATAAAGGAGGATCTTGAAGGAGATATAACTTGTAAAATGCATGACCTTATCCATGATCTTGCACATTAAATTATGAGCACTGAGTGCTGTGTGATTGAACCAAACCAGCTTGTGTTGACTGTGCCTAAAACAGTTCGACACATGTTTGCATCTCGTAGTCGTAGTTCATCTACAATTGCTCCTTCAAATGTGGAGAAACTACCCAAAATAAATTTCTTACGGACATTGATATTACACAATGACTCCTACTTGAAGATTGCAGCAAAACAGAAGCATTTGAGGGCATTAGAAATTCGAACAATGAAGATCTCAATTGATGATCTCAGACATCTAAGATATCTGAACCTTAGTTGGTCTAACATTGTAACACTTCCAGAGTCTGTAACCAGCCTCCATAACCTGCAGACACTAAATCTGAGATATTGTTCTCGGCTTCGAATGTTACCCAAAGGTTTGGAGCACTTGAAAAATCTTATATATATAGACATCAAAGGTTGTTACTCACTTACTTGCATGCCTGCTGGACTAGGGAAACTATCATGCTTGCGGATCCTTAGCAGATTCATTGTGGGAAAGGACCATGGTTGTTATATAGATGAATTGAAAGGTTTGGCCCTTGGAGGAGAACTATGCATTGAAGAACTTGATAATGTTAAAGGTTCCATAGATGCTAGAAGTGCCAATCTGAAAATGAAGCTAAATCTCAGATCATTAAATTTGTGTTGGCAGAAAGACAATAATGGTAACCTACATGAAAATGCTGAAGAGGTTCTTAGTGGCCTTCAACCTCATTCAAGTTTGAAGAAGCTAAGCATAAGAAATTACCATGGTCCAAGGTTTTCAGATTGGTTGATGAATCTCCTTGTACCAAACCTAGTTGAATTCTTGCTGGAGGACTGTGGAAGATGTGAATGCCTCCCGCCTCTTGGGAAACCCCGAACCCGCAGGCTCGAAACATAACAACGCCACACACTCACGAGGCGAACCCCATGAGCATGTAAGGCTAACTATCAATCCAAAATAATTAAAAGTCTAAAATCTTTAAAATCTCTTAAACCAAAATTAATCTTACAATCCCAATAATAAACCTTAAACAATAGCGGAAGCGGTTCAATAATATAAATAAATTTCAATGTCTAATTAATTAATGCTAGCGCACTCTCCCAAATGCACCCCAATGCTCAATCGTCATCACCTGAAATATATTAACAACATAATGAGCTAAAGAGCCCAATAAGTAACAAAACCTAACTAGCCGGATCAAGCATTTAAAATCAATTTTCTCAAAAATCACAATATTTAGCAAAACAATATTTTATAATCAATTTCTCAATCACGATCAACAATAAAAACATTTCAATAGAGTTCTTATCAGGCTGCCACGATACACGATATCACGATACACAATATTTCAACCGATCGGTAATAGATTCCGGAACCACCAACAGTTTAACCCCCTGAGGCACGGGTCCACTATGTAGCCATCAAAGTCCCCAAAAACCAATTTTCACAATCTCAAATCAATTTCACAATACCACGATTTCAAATCAATTTTACCTTTCATACTTGACCCATTTTACGAAACCATTTCAATAGTTCAAAAACAATAAAACATCAATCATTTTGAAAATAACCAGAAAGGTTCGGAAACTTACCTGATTAGCAAAGCAATTACAGCACAAAATCCACAGCAAGACAAACACAATCACAATCCTAACAATTTATAACTATTTGTTAGAAACAGAAATTATACACAATGATTATGCATGCTCAATCTACCCTTCAACCAATCCTAAACAACATTGGGGGACCGCTGAAAATTCCTTTTCAAAATATTTAGAAAACACACACATGGAATTTTCCACATTTAACTCACTTTTACTATTTAAAATAACCATTGAAAATAGATTTCGAAATTTCAAGAGAGTGGAACTCCATTTTAAAAACATAAGAATAATACTGATATTATAATATAATTTTCACCAAAATTTCAGAACCTAACTCTTTAAGATCATGTCACACTCTCTCAATCAATTTTCTAAAAAGAATAATTTATATAAAATAATTTGTAATCTGAAAAATCATATAAAAATTCCAGAAAATCATAAATATTTTGTTGAGCAAATCCCCCAAATTTCACTTCAAAAAGACCTAGGGGTGAACTACACTCTCCGATTCAATTTATGGCCGAGAGTGGGCATCACAAATTACTGTTCATCTTCTTCATGAACAAATCTGAAAATTCCAGATTCGTCCCATCGACCAGCCATCTTTGGAGCTTCGATTCTCTCTCCTCAAAACACATATGCAGGTATGGAAAGTACCATTAAACAGAGCTTACATCATACTACAATTACCCCATAAGCTTGGCCTCTAAAGGTCTCCGGTTTGCCGGATTCCGGCAAGGAAAGTAGGCCCACCGATCACAATTTTCAACTTAGGGTTCTTAACTTAATTTCATCATAACTTTTGATTTACCCAACCAAATTGAGTGATTCCAAGTTCTATGAACTCCTAATGATTAAAGGAATCTATTGATACCAATTTGGTGGGCGGAGGCTCGCCGGTCGGCGGCCGGTGGCCGGAATTCTCTCTCTTTCAACCCAAAACCCACCCTAATGCATGCTTACAAGGTGAAAACATTAAGAAGTTGTTAAAACTAACCTCTTAGCACGAAAATATGATGGAAAATTGATGAAATTAGTCTTCAAAACTCTCTGGCCGTTCTCCCTCTTCTCCCAATTTGTCTAACCCTAGTTTTGAAAAGAAAGTGAATATATATATGACTAACTATGCTAATTACTTAATGGGTTTTAGCCCATAATTTAAGATGTATTTGGGCCCAAAATAACATATAGAAAATCTTGGGTCGGGGTCTCACACCTCTGTATATGGACAGAGCTACTGCAATGAAGCAGAAATTGTCAATTGCTAAAGTCTATGTAGAGGTTAATCTTGACATGGATATCTCTAATAAGGTTGAGATCGAACTTAGAGATGGTACAACTGTTGTTATTGGTGTTGAAGTTGCATGGCGACCTCTCAAGTGTTGTACTTGTCAGGTTTTTGATCATGTTGACTGTTCTTCAGCTCTTAAAAAGCAAAACAGGTGGACTCCCAAGAAGGTTTCTGAACCTGTCAATACAACTATAGCTGAGCAAGATACTGTTAATACTCCTGTGAATACACAAAACACAAGTGCAGATTTGGGGAACTTATTATTACTACTGCTTCTCCAATTAGTCATACTGAACAGAATATACCTAGTGTTATAGATTCTATTGTACATTCTGCTACTCTAATTACAGCTACTGGTTCTAAACTTACTTCAAAAGAGAAAGGGAAAGTTGTCAGTGCTTCTAAGCAATCTGAGAATAGGTTTGCTATCCTTCAAGCAACTGCCAAGATGGATTTAACTGAATCAAGCTCAATGCAATGCCTTGAAGTTGATGCTAAACAGAATTATGCCAGAAAGCCTAGGGTTGCACCTGAGAGAGTTAAAGAACTTACGCTGCAAATTAAGCCTAAAGCAAGAACTACTCAAGCTAAGGCTAAGCTAGAGGTGAGAAAGCAGGAGCAACTGTTTCGCGTGGTAGAGGAACAGAAGATTGAAATTGTTTGTCTTCTTGAAAGTCATGTGAAGGTTCACAATTATGCTGACATTTTATCTAAGTATTTTTTCTTATTGATTCTTACTAATTAGATTTAGATTTAATGGTTTTAGTAATATTGCTAAGGATCCTATTAATATATTCTTTTGTAATAATTGGGATCTAAAATAAAACTGGCAATTGCTTTGCAACTTAATCTTTATACTTAATTTTTATAGCAGTTCTTTTTCCTGTTGATGATAAACATACATATTTATCAAAAAAAAAAACTTATATTTGATTTTTTGGACAATATTATTATCCTTCTCATTCATACAAAGTCAATGAGAGCGTGGTCACGTGGTGGGCCATCCATGACTATAATTAAATATAATATTATAGTAGTATATAAATTTATTGTGTATGGTTAGTAGACATATCTATTTATGAGATATGTCTACAACCACCATAGACAATAAATTTATTATTATAGTATATAAATTTTTTCTCCCCGGACGATTATAAATAGATGTAAGTCGCTTCCCTTTCGACCCACCAATTTTAAGAAATAAATCTAACCCAAAAAAGCTCTAACTACGTCTACGTGGCTTCTTCGATGGAAAATATGTTGCAAGAGACTCGCCCAGGAGTAGCCACCATTCTAGCTATTGGCACTGCAAATCCCCCCGATTGTTTCTGTCAATCTGAGTATCCTGATTTCTACTTTCAACTCACTAATAGCCAACACATGACACAATTGAAACAAAAATTCCAACGCATATGTAAGTATCAAAAGCTTTATTAGGCTGATTATATATTATGATTTTTTTAATATCAGATTATATATTATGCTTTAATTCAGTTATTTTGCAATATACATATTTTCTAGCATTCAATTGGTTTATTTGCAATATACATATTTTTCTTTTTTAATGTGAAAATGAAACCAAACGCCACTTTGGTGTAAAAAGATATTGGCGTATTAGCCTTTTTAACCCTCGACTATAAGGAAAGTTTGCACACTAAATTTCAAATCATGCAACTTGCCTCATGAATTTCCAAATTCAAGACAATTAATTCCTTAAATTTTTCAAATTCAAGACAATTTACACCTAACAGAGGGGACAAATTATCTTGAATTTAGCAAATTTATGGGGCAAAGTGTCGTTAGCCCATAGTTCAGGCGCAACAAGGCTAATAAGCCATAAGATATTGTATGACAAGCTTATAACTAGACTTGATATAGATTCAAATAAAAATTGCGATATATGCATTTAGTTTGTGAAAGTATAAAAAATCTATGACATTTCATCTTGGTAGATATATGTTGTGATTTTGGTAATAATAGGTGAGAGATCTGCAATACAAAAACGTTACATGCACCTGAGTGAAGACATGATCAAAGAGAATCCAAACTTAAGCATCTATAGGGCTCCATCTCTTGATGTTCGTCAAGAAATTCTAATTACAGAAGTTCCCAAGCTAGGGAAAGAAGCAGCATTAAAGGCTATCAAAGAATGGGGACAACCTCTATCAAATATCACACACCTTATATTTTGCACATCATGTTGTGCAACTGCGCCTACTGCCGACTACCACTTCGCCAACCTCATTGGCCTAAAACCTTCGATTCAAAAATTCTTCATTTACGGACAAGGTTGCTATGCTGCTGGGACTGCCCTTCGACTTTCCAAGGATTTGGTTGAGAACAATGTCGATTCTCGAGTTCTTATTGTTTGTTCCGAACTCATGCTGGGTTGTTTCCATGCACCCTCGGAGACACACTTAGACATATTGGTGGGCTCTGCAATTTTTTCTGATGGGGCTGCGGCGTTGATTGTTGGTGCTAATCCTGACACCAACAAAAATGAGCGACCATTGTTTGAAATTATATCAGCTAATCAAACAGTGATCCCTGACTCTGAAACCATGATGCATGGAAAAATATGTGAAATGGGAATAAACTATTATATATCTAAGGAATTGCCTAAGTACATTGCAAACAACATCGAGCAATGTTTAATTGAAATGTTCACTCCATTTGGAATCAATGATTGGAACACATTATTTTATGCAGTACATAATGGTGGACCAGCTGTTTTAAGAGGCATTGAAGAAAAACTTGGGTTGGACAAAGACAAGCTTGAAGCAAGTTGGCATGTGCTACGTGAATATGGGAACATGTGGAGCCCTAGTGTACTGTTTGCTTTGGATAAGATGAGAAAAATGTCAATCAAACAAGGCAAATCCACCACCGGTCAAGGGTTGGAATGGGGTGTCCTACTTGCCCTAGGACCAGGTCTCACAGTGGAGACAGTTGGACTTCGTAGTTGTGCTGTTGTGGGATATGCATGCATCTGAATAAGTCAATGTTCCCAACGGGACACCCCTGTGGTTAAAACTTGAGACTTTTTATAGAAAGTCTCGAGTTTGAATCCTCGACAAGCGGAGTACTGGAATTATGGCATAGGAAAGAGCTATTACTTCTTGCTTTTGCCTGCTCATTAGGGATGTGATGTAGCAGAATATTGGATGAAAGATTCCATGTAGTAAATTTAAGAAGATGCTTTGTAATAACAGAGTGGTAAGGTATTACTTCTACACTCCATGTAGCTGTGTAATTGTGGAAAAGCTGGTTTAGACTTTGAATTTTGCTGCATATTAACAATCTTCTGCAATCCACCCACATTTAGAATTTCTCTTTCCCCAATTTAGTAGATTTATATAGCTTTATAAACCCCTGAAAGTGTTTAATATTTATGGATGATTTTTATAGCATTTTTTTATGAAAGAAATTTCTCATATGAAAAATTTCTTGCAAGCCTAGCTAGGAACCTCTCCAGTATTACATCTCAGTTTGTTTGTCGAAGTTATAACGACATTTCTTCTTTCTTATGATGTTGGAATTCCTGTTGGGATTTTATGTGGTTTTGTTTTGAGTTTAAGAGGGGAAGGGCTATGGATTGGACTATTGATCACAGGGTCTAGTTTACAAGGAATTCTTCTTTCTTTCATGGCAGCTTTCACAAATTGGAAAAAAACAGGTTCTTGTTCCCTTCCCTCGAGCTTCTGATCATTATTAATTCCAAGTATCAACATGCATATATATTTTGGATTTTACAAATTTAATTACAATTTGTTTAAATATTTATGTTGCAGGCAATGAGGACAAGAGATAGAATATGTCAGAGAAGATTTGCAGCTGAGAATGGACCTATCTGAAGAATTCTGATGCAGAGCTCAATAAACATAATCAGATCATGGCAATGTTAATGTGGCTTCTGTCTCCATATCATAAAACAAACTCCAAATCATTAAATTAAACTATTATTACTATAATAATAATAATAATATAATAATAATAATAATAACTAGATATTTTCCCTGCACATTCACGTCAGGTTTTTCGGTTTATGATTAAAATTGGGTTATTTTGATTCTAAGTAAAATTTTATTTTATGTAATCGCAATTAAGTTAAATGGAAGGAAATATTGTTAGAAATCTAATGTTTATTCAAATAATTATTTGCTGGAAAAAGGAAATGGAGTTTTACTTTGATTATAGTTCAATGTTCTCAATATTATTTATAAATATTATATTTGGAATTCTAAATATATAATAATACATATTGGTTTTCTCCCAACCAATCATCGTTGGACAAATGTCAGCATGAGAAAATCCAAATACAAACATAACAGTTTGGGGATAACTTTAATAGTAAGGTATAGATATTAATGTTAAGGAAAAAAAATTAAGTAAACTACTGTGAAATAATAATATGTGCAATGAGAAGGAAAAGCAATTTCAACAGGCCCAAATTAGCTGCGGATAAGTGATAGCCTGATAAGCAACATTTTAAGAATCAGAATAATTTGAACTTAGAGTACGTACTTTCCTGGGAAAGTAATAGGATGGAAACACTCACCATCGTTTGTTTTAATAATTTTAGATGGGAAAATAATTTTAAGGGCACCTATTTTCCTTGTTAGATGGGAGAATACTTTCCCACAGGGAGAGTAGGGCAAATTTTTTCTCACCCATGAAAAGTGTAAATATCATTAAAATTGGATTATTTTCCAAGGAAAATGCTGATAAAGCAAACCATTGAAACTACTCTTCATGGAATTTAATTGTTACTTTCCCTAGAATTACTTTCCCTGCAATCACTCTCCCATAAAGATTTATTCCATGGAAAGCAACAAACGACTTCTTAAGGAAAATTTAAAAATGAAATACAAAAACCGAAATTAAAATAGTATGGGCCGATGACGCCGAAAAATAATGTGGGCCGATATAAGGGCCTTGTCAATATGGACTAAGGTAGGCCTAGATAAGGGATAAATGAGAATTTTTGCTAAATATAGGATAGGAGTATTTGCACATTTCAATTTTAAAAAATAACATTTACATACCATTTCCATAATTTACCAGGGAAAATAAAACCATGAGTTTTAGGCAAATATGAACTTTTTTAGGCAAGTTATTGCTTCAATGTTACTATTTTGCTTGGTAATTTTTACATCAAGTACTCATCGTCTTCGTCTGGTTGTTTTACAGTTACATCTAATAATTTCTTATGAAAATAGAAAGATTCCATTAATTACAAAAGTGAAAAACTCATGGGTCACATAGCTGGCAGGCTTGGTTACGGTTGCTTTGGGAGGAGATGGGCTAGCTGAAGGTGATATGGGTAATGGGACCCTTGTAATATTCAAATATGCATTATTAATTAATTAATTGGTCAGGCACATCAGACGCAATAACTCTTTCCATATAGTAAGCCAGCTACATACATAAATAAATAATACTCCAAAAATCTACTACCAATCAGTATAGTATAGTATAGCAAGAGCGATCTAATTGGGTGAAGAGAAGAAAAATAAGAAAATGGTGAGCGTGGAGGAAATTCGCAAGGCTCAACGTGCGGAAGGGCCAGCGACCGTCTTGGCCATTGGCACATCAACTCCACCAAATTGTGTTTATCAGAGCACATATCCAGACTACTATTTTCGTATCACAAATAGTGAACACAAGACTGATCTTAAACACAAATTCAAGCGCATGTGTACGTAAGCCTTTCTTTCTTAATTTTCTTTCTTTTCGTTTCCTTTCTAAAGCTCCTTTTGGTTATGTTGCTTGCTCTAGTAGAGCAATTGGCTATCTATATATATACCAAAACTTGAGAGCTACATTTTGGAGTTTCATACGTGCATGCATGTGATTCATGATAACAGTTGCAATGCACCAATTAAATTGCACTATAAAATCATGTGCTTAAATTTGATCACTAATTCAATTTTCTTTTTCAGGTGAAAAATCAATGGTCAAGAAGCGTTACCTTTATCTGACGGAAGAGATTCTGAAAGAAAACCCCAATATGTGTGCATACATGGCCAATTCATTAGATGCTAGACAAGACATGGTGATAGTTGAGGTACCAAAGCTAGGCAAAGAAGCTGCAAGAAAGGCCATTAAGGAATGGGGCCAGCCCAAGTCCAAGATCACCCACCTTATCTTTTGCACCACCAGTGGGGTTGACATGCCCGGGGCGGACTACCAACTCACCATGCTTTTGGGCCTCAATCCCTCCGTTAAGCGCACCATGATCTACCAACTAGGTTGCTATGGTGGTGGCACGGTGCTCCGGCTGGCCAAGGACTTAGCCGAGAACAACAAAGGCGCTCGTGTCCTCGTCGTGTGCTCGGAGATCACCTCCGTTACCTTCCATGGGCCTAGTGAGACTCACCTCGACAATCTTGTGGGCCAAGCATTGTTCGGTGATGGTGCTTCGGCCGTAATAGTCGGTGCTGACCCAGATCCAAAAACTGAGAAGCCCTTGTTTGAATTGGTCTCAGCAGCCCAAATAATTTTGCCAGATAGTGAAGGGGCTATCCATATTCACTTCCGTGAAGTTGGGCTTATGTTTTACCTCCACGAGGAAATCCCCGAGATGATTTCTAAGCACATTGAAAAGAGCCTAGTTGAGGCATTCAAGCCTTTGGGCATCTCTGATTGGAACTCACTCTTTTGGATTGCTCACCCTGGGGGCCCAGCAATTTTGGACGAGATTGAACTCAAGTTATCACTCAAACCTGAAAAGCTACGAGCCACTAGGCACATCCTCTCAGAGTATGGCAACATGTCGTGTGCTTGCGTTCTATTCGTTTTGGATGAGATGAGGAACAAGTCAAGCGAACAAGGACTCAAGACTACGGGCGAAGGGCTCGAGTGGGGAGTTCTGTTTGGGTTCGGACCTGGGCTCACCATTGAGACAGTGGTGCTCCACAGTATCTTTACTTGATGAAGAGGCTCTAAAAAAGTCTATCTGGGCTTTAGTTTATTTTGGATTTAATGGGCAAAAAGACCCCTGAACTTACACCGAACCGTCAAGTAAGCCCCTGAACTATTATTTCGGCCAAATAAGCCCCTGAACTCTTAAAAAAAGGCCAAATAAGCCCTGTTGCCAAGGTTAAATGCTCAAATAAGGACTAAAAGTTTTAAGATTTTCTCAAATAAGGATCAAAATACACAATTCCAACAAATTAGAACACATACTTAACAAATTTTTACAAATTAGGGAATCCTTAAATGAAAACCAATGCTTCTCATACATATACGTTAAATTTGATAAAAAAAATGATATGATCATGTTAATTAAAAATCAAACCCTATTAATCAAAATAAATTCATTAAACGTAATATGATATAAAATTATCGTGTGATTTTCAATTTATATATCCCCCACACATTAGTATTAACTTATATTGTATCCAATTTGTAAAAAAAATATTAAGTATGTTTTCTAATTTGTTGAAATTGTGTATTTTGATCCCTATTTGAGAAAATCATAAAATGTTTAGTCCTTATTTAAGCATTTAGCCTTGGCAACAGGGCTTATTTGACTTCTTTTAAGAGTTCAGGGGCTTATTTGGCTGAAATAATAGTTCAGGGGCTTATTTGACGATTCGGTGTAAGTTCAGGGGTCTTTTTGCCCATTAAGCCATTTATTTTGTATTTGTATGTATCTGGGTCTTTTGCCCATGACTCTAAATAATAATGCAATGCTACATTGCTACTCCAAATCATTTATAAATTAATTATTACTATATAATGTTGAAGAAAAAATAATAAGTAAACAATTGTGAAATTATGGTGTCATACGTGTCACATCATGTTATTAGACCTTCAAAGATGGCTATGGCTGTTGATGATGCAGATTTCATCTCTCACTTTCCTTTCCTTCCCTTGTGAATGCTCTATCTTCCTCCCACACATAAATAGTTACTCGTCTATTAGACTAGTCTCCCATTATTTTAATTACTAATTTTAGAAGAGAATATAATAATATTTTCATTTCAAAACTATTCCAAATATATATGTATATAACATGGTAATTGACCTTTATGTATGGGCAAACAAACTTATACCAAATGTGGCAAATGTTAAGATAGGTACGCCTCTGCCTCCGCTACTAGGGGCCGGGTGGGGGGATAAAAAAACAGGGGACCGGGATTAATGCATGCCTTGCGTGGCCATTTGGCACCTCTTTTTCCATTTAGGGCGCCTAATATAGGTTTAGAAACACCTATGAAGCAAAACAATTACTATAAATTAGCTGATATAATGTGAGCCAAATACAAATCTGCCTAACTTAATTAAGGACTAATCTACCATTTTGCCCCCTGAACTTATAGCGTTTAGACGTTTTACCCCCAAACTTCAATCTTGGACATTTTGCTCCCTGAACTTCAATTTTGGGACGTTTTGCCCCCTCAACTTAACGGTTCCGTTAAGTCGCTGACGTGGCATTGCCACGTCAATGGTTTGATCCAACATGGCAATGCCACGTGGCATTTTGTGCCACATGGCAATACCACGTCAGCGACTTAACGTCCCAAAATTAAAGTTCAGGGGATAAAATGTCCAAGATTGAAGTTCAGGGGACAAAACATCTAAACGCTACAAGTTCAGGAGGCAAAATGGTTGTTTAGTCCTTAATTAAGTACTCATTAAAAAAAATTATAGCTACTTGTTGGATATTGGACCACCTTCTTTAATATTACCACCAAAATTGTCAACAAACGGAATGAGTTAATAATAACACAACTTAATTAAAGTAACAAATTTGCTGCAACTAGTTTATTCTCTCGTTCTGGTTTAGTTAATTTTGGTGCATTTAGCCTTGAATTTTATGTTAGTACTAGGCTGAAGGACATATTCACATTATTATTAAGAGTGGAAAAAAATTTTAACCAAAAAAAAAAGAGTGGAAAAGAATGAATGAGGCGCTGCTGCCAAAGACAGAAGGGAGGATTTTGCATTTGGAGGTATTAACATGGCGAGTTTTCATGGCAGAGCTTCAAAGAGTAAGCTCTGTTGCATCGCCTTTCATGGCAGCGACAATTTCACAACACTTTCTCCAGACCATATCAATAATTATGGCAGGGCAATTCGGTAAACTCTCACTCTCCGTTGCTGCTGCCGCCATCTTTTTCTGCAATGTCACCGGCTTTAGTCTCATTGTAAAGTTCTCTTTGTCCTTATTCCAAACATCTTTTGTTTATAATAACTCCAATTACCCTTCTTATTAATTAGCTATCATCAATTTTTGAATGCTATGTAGTTAGGGCTTACCGGTGCCTTGGAAACTCTATGTGGACAAGCTTATGGAGCAAAGCAATATGAAAAGATAGGAAGCTATACTTTCTGTTCAATGATTACTATTCTTCCAATTTGTCTCCCAATTTGCCTGATCTGGATATTCATGGACAAGTTCTTGGTACTTACCGGCTTCGATCCTCAAATTTCAATGGTGGCTTGCAGATATGCCTTATGGCTGATTCCTGCACTATTTGCCTATGCCATTCTTCAATCACAAGTTAGATATTTCCAATCTCAGAGCCTAATGTATCCAATTTTGTTTACCTCATGGACAACTCTATGCTTCCATATACCTGTTTGTTGGATTTTAGTGTTCAAATCCGGTCTTGGCTACAATGGAGCAGCCTTAGCCCTTAGCTTGTCATATTGGTTAAGTGTGATCTTGCTGGGAATTTACATGAAATTTTCATCATCATGTGAGAAAACCCGTGTTCTCGTCCCGACAGACGTTTTCTTGAGCATCAAGGAATGGTTTTACTTTGCAATTCCTTCTGCTCTAATGATTTGGTAACTCATTGTAGCTAAACAATAGTGCTTTTGATCCTTTTAGCTTCTCCTCCTTTGTTTTTCAGTCTATTTCTAACATGTTTCCTTGCTTGCCTACATAATATGCAGTTTGGAATTATGCTCATTTCAAAGTCTTATAGTGCAAATCGGACTTTTACCAAATTTACAGCTTGAAACATCAGTTCTTTCTATATGGTATGGAATATTTATGTACAATTTCATTATGATCCGTTAAAATATTATATTAGTAAATTGGATATAATTGTTTGGAACATGCAGCTTTACTACCGTGTCATTGCATTACTTCATACCATTTGGAATCAGTGCTGCTACAAGGTTTTGATCTATGACTTAATTTGACTCTTTAATTTCTATAAAACACTAGATACTTTATTTTCAATGGTTAAAGTATCATCAACATTTCTCTTTCCTCTGCTCTTTTTCAGCATTCGTGTTTCAAACAAATTAGGTGCCGGAAATCCACATGCTGCTCGGATGGCTAGTTATGCTGCAATGGCTCTTACACTTGCAGAATCAGTTGTTATAAGTACAATTCTTTTTTGTTACCGCCATGTTTTCGGAATCAGTGTGGCAAAAATGGTGCCCCTGATGTGCCTCTCAATTATCATGGACAGCTTACATGTTGTACTTAATGGTCTGTAATTCCCTTCTATTTCCTGCATAATATTTTCCCAATCCATGATGAAACTGCTAAGCTTTCTAAGAAAAATTCCATAACTAATACACTTATTTGACCTTTGCTTGAATCAGGGATTATTAGAGGAATTGGGTTGCAGCATGTTGCAGTGTATGCTAATCTTGGGGCATATTACTTTTTTGGAATTCCTATGGGGATTTTATTTGGTTTCATTCTTGAATTGAGAGGGGCAGGCCTTTGGATTGGGATGTTGACCGGGTCCATTGTACAAAAAATTCTGCTTTCTTTGGTAGTCATTTTCACAAATTGGAAAAACAGCAGGTGCTTCTTCTGAGAGTTTTTTTTACTCAATTCAAAGAAAACTTTTTATATTTCTTCCAATTAATCATATACTCAAGACTTTCCTTGCTTAATTTACATATGTGTGTGAATTTTGCAGGCAATTAATGGCAGAGAAAGAAAACTTGTGGGGTTGAACATATATATTAGGGAAAACCATTTAAGAATTCAGTTGCCATTTTGGGCTGACACTTTATATACCAGGAACAATAATACTTTGTAAGAATTTACTGAATAATACAAAATTATACTCAATATAGCAATTGAGGTTGTTTGATTCATATAATCATTTAGTAATTTTTCTTTTTCTTTTATGCTATCCGAAGTTAGAAGTACAATGTCAAATAGCTTTTACCCTTTTTGACTGTGCAATTATTTTGTCTGAGAATGAGATAATTGGTTTCACTAGCTCTAACTACTTAACTGTGCAATAATTGTCTGACATGACAAACATTTATTTCACCTGGAAAATATCCAATATAAAAAGGATGAGGACATGATCTTCAAGGTCTTAATTTAGTGTTCCAACTACCAGGCAACAAAGCTTTGTCCATAGAATCAGTCAAGCAAAGTTTCATGGAAGAGCAATTTCCATTATTGACTCATAGGGAACCAAGAGCATGGGGGAGTAACTTGATCATGGAAGAAGTGAAGAAGGTGATCTTGATTGCAGCGCCAATGGCGGTAGTGACAGTGTCTCGCTACCTTCTGCAGCTGGTTGCTGTCATGATGGCAGGACATCTTGGTGAACTTCCACTCTCTGGGGTTGCTTTAGCTTCATCTTTTGCCAACGTTACCGGCTTCAGCGTCCTTGTAATGTCATTCTTTCCTATTATACACTCCCAATTTTAAAGTATATATAAGCATGTCCATGTCTATACATTGTGTAGTCTCACATGATCTGATTGATCCCTTTTGCATTGATATTGATCAATTTTATGAATCCGGTCAGCCTCATGTTCCATCTAGGACCAATTTCTTGTTGGTAAAAGTATCATTTTTCCCCTTGAACTTGTAGCGTTTGGACGTTTTGTGCCCTGAACTCTCAATTTTGGACATTCTGCTCCCTTTTCAAACGATTAGGCTAACTAATGACTATATAAAGTTTACAGTATCATAGTGTCTCTAATATCTTATATTTGATTCAATGGGGAAATTTGAGCAGTTAGGAATGGCTGGTGCACTAGAAACTCTATGTGGACAAGCTTATGGAGCAGAGCAGTATCATAAACTTGGAACCTTCACCTTCAGTGCAATGATCTCACTTGCTATTGTTTCTATACCAGTTTCTGTCCTTTGGATTTTCATGGAAAATATACTAACTCTATTAGGCCAAGACCCTTTAATCGCGCATGAAGCAGGCAAATACTCATGTTGGCTCATTCCTGCACTGTTTGGTTTTGCAATTCTTCAATCATTGATTCGATACTTCCTGGCTCAAAGCCTAATCCTCCCAATGCTTCTTAGCTCTTGTTTAGTCCTATGCTTCCATGTACCACTTTGCTGGATTCTTGTATTCAAGTTGGATCTGGGAATTGAAGGATCAGCATTATCAGTCGGCGTGTCATATTGGTTAAATGTCATCTTTCTTGGATTCTACATTAAGTACTCATCAACCTGTAAGAAAACCAGTTCATTTTGGATCTCAGAAGATATGCTTATCACTATTAAAGAGTTTTTTCGCTTGGCGATCCCTTCTGCTTTAATGATGTGGTATTTATCCATTTTATTTTACATTAATCTTATAATTAACTTCCCAAGATTTGGATTTAAGTGAAAACTAATACTAGCATTTGTTTTAATTAGCTTGGAATGGTGGTCATTTGAGATCCTTGTTTTGCTATCTGGGCTATTACCAAATCCACAGCTCCAAACCTCAGCTATTTCAATATGGTAATTAAACAATCTGCTTCTATTGCTATAACATTAAAACCAAATTTTGCTTTCTTTTAACAGAATTTATCCTTTTTGAGCAGCCTTACCATAACCACACTGCACTTCCTCATACCATTTTCAATTGCTTCAGCTGCAAGGTTTTGTTCTAAACTTAATCTTCTTTTATATAAACCAAATGAAGTCCATCAGAATACCCTCAAATCAATTCTTTTACTTGTAATCTTAATTACTGATCTTTTTTCTGCAGCTTCCGGATTTCGAATGAACTAGGAGCTTGGAATCCACATGCAGTTCCCATAACAGTTACTGTTGCCTTGATTCTTAACACTGTGGAGGTAATTATAGTGAGTTTGATTCTCTTCTTTTGCCGACAATATCTTGGATATGCATACACAACTAGCAAGGAGGTTGTGCATTACACAGCAGAATTGATCCCTCTGCTTTGCCTCATGCTCATTGCAGACAGCTTGCAAGCCATACTTTCTGGTTAGTCTCTCAACTTAAATTTCCATGAAAATTCTACTTTCTAAATTAATCAAAAACTCATAAATAAGCTCAAAAGACTAGATGAAAATTTACCATTTTAAAGAAAACATCTGTCTGATATATTTGGCAATAGGGGTTGCTAGAGGAAGTGGATGGCAGCATATTGGGGCCTATGTTAATCTTGGAGCATATTATTTGGTTGGAGTTCCATTAGCTGCTGTATTAAGTTTCATCTTCCATTTTGAAGTGAAAGGTTTTTTGATAGGCATATTGATGGGAACTATCTTGCAAACAATCTTGCTTGCTCTTGCAACAATATTTACAAATTGGGAAAAACAGGTTCTTAAACTTTTTTTAATTCCTTCTTGTTATTCTTCACATTAGCTTCTAAATCATTCTTTTGCTTTTCAATGGAATAACTTCCATCATACATATAGTTTGAAGAAAATGTAATTGTTGCATTAAACAATGAGTTTTGATTTTTTTTTTAATATCTTCTTTTCCTTGCTTGCATTGCAGGCAACCATCGCAAGGGAAAGAACATTGGAAGGGACATCCTAATGATTAAGTCTTACTGATCATTGTCTTCAGTGAGTTTAATGATTTGGAGAAGAAAAATGTTCATTTGCTGTTTTATGTTCATTTGAGTTTAATGTTTTATGTGAGTTTATTAAGTTGTTCTCACCTTGCAATCATTTTTATGTTCTTGCTTTTCTTTCAAAAAAAAAATTCTATGTTCTTGTGCTCAAGATCAATTGTCAGATATCAAGTACTATATAATTATGATATCAATTGTATGATTTTGTATTTGATGAAAATAGCATATTCAATGAGGAAAAAAAAGATATTAAAAAAGAAATTAAAAAAAAAAGGCTAAACAAAATTTCCATCATTTCAGCAATTGTTACATATGTTCCAAAGACAGCTCAAAGCCTTAAACCTTATTACATTCAGTGACGGATCTGACGTGGGGGCATAGGGGCACGTGCCCCCACTCAGATCCTCCTAACCCATTATGACTGCAGTAAAATGTTTATGGCAAAAGCTAAATGGTGCAAGGGTGCATCATTTAGTCACAAAACCCAAGAAAAAAGTTTTGGGGCATGTGATAAGTGTAATGATGAGACATATTCGACTTTTGCTTATGATTATAATGTCCCTGGAAAAATTATATTTATTTTATAGAAGTTTTAATTTTTTAAAATATTTAAATATTTTTCACCACGTTTAGCCCAAAATAAAATTTTATCACAAATTTTAAGGGTAAATCTTAAATTTTGAGACCCATTATCTTAGAGTTTTAGAATTAAAAAATGTATAAACAATTTTAATAAGGTTTAGCCCCAACTAGAAATGTTATAATTTTTTAAATGGTAAATTTTAAATTTTGATACCCTATTAAGGTTTTAGAAAATATTATAAACTATTTTTTAAAAAAATTCTTGACTTAAAAAACTAACCATAATTATTTTTCCTCTTTTATTTGGTATAAGGGTAGTTTTGACATACAAATTCTCTCTTTTATGAACAATTATTATTTAGGAATTCTATACCCACTTTTTATGCAATCATTAAACTTTTTTAATATATTAATGAGATTTATTCTATTGGTTTTTGTGTCTAATTGGTGCATGGATGTACCAGTTAGCTAGACCCAATGTGTTTATATATTAGTACTCCCTCAGTCCCTAATTAGATATCAACGCTTGGTCAACTAACACTAAACTTTGACCATTGTTTATTAAAAAAATATGTAAATTTTAATTTTAAAAAAAAATATGTGCTAAAAAGTTTATAATTCAAAGTTTTTTTTGGCACCATATAATTCAAAGTTTATAAGTGTTATTTTTAAAAATTATTTTGTTTTATATATTTTTTATAAATAATGGTCAAAGTTTAACTTTATTGACCAGGAGTGGACATCTAATTGGGACGGAGGGAGTAGCTTTTATCCCAAATAGTGCCCCACCAATCCCATTGATGTGAAGAGATGTCTCACAGTTGTGTAGAAAGAAGAAACCTTAATTCACTTCACTCGTGTAAGTAAAATCAATATACTAGTAAAATAAATGCTATTCCGACCCCACATATCACCTCTCATCTTAATTTTTTTTTCATCTCCAATTTTGTTTATCAATACCAATTTACCATCCCAAGCCAGAGCAAATTCTTTCCCCACTCTCACTTTCTCTATCCTTCCCCTTTTCTTCCTATTTTCAACTTCCTTAAAAAATTTCCTAATAGAGATATCTAAATATACTTTTCATCTAAATAGTATTAGGGTTTATTCAAATTTTTTTATTATATTTTTATAGATTCTTAGAAATATTCAATTATTCTTTTATAAAATTATCTAATTTAGATAATATTCAATTACACATTGAATAAATTAAATGTACATAATATTGTTTTTATTATTTGCTTAAATTATGGAAATTGTAATTTTTTTAGTTATTTTCTTAATTTATTTAGTTAGATATTAAAAATACTAAATATAGAATGAGAGATTAATGATTGTTAATATAGAGGAAGATATGTATTATAGTATTGATAATGAAAACATTTTGCAAGGATTCCAAACCTTACATTTCTTAACTTATTTCAGTTGTGAACTCTGAACTAGTAACAAGGAAGACATGTTAGAATATGTAACTGCATTTATAAACTACTTTAGCAATTGTCTATTTTGTTCATTGTAGGTTTCTTTTTTATGATAATTGTTCGCGCCAAAAAATCTCTTTGGAGATCTTGGTGAAAGGGTACCGAGCGTGCCAACCAATTTTAATCGGAAATTGATAAAAGGGAGCAAGAAAAATAAAAGTTCATTTTGTTGCAAAAATGAAATTAAAAGTGCAACGAAAATGGGATGTTTGCTTGAAGTGCAGAAACATTAAAAATAACAAACGATTTGTAGATCCTGAATCAAAGTCACACATAAGTGTTTAAATCATTCATTCCAGATTTAGATGACAAAGAAAATGCTGTGAAAAAGGTTATTTTCTTGATTGAATTGCTAGAGATGTGATTTGATTGCAACAAACATGTAAATACAAGAAGGAAACTTGTAAAAACAAGGTTGACAAGATAAATAAAATAAAAATATCAAGTGAGAACTTGATTCACAAGAGAGGTTGAAAGCGTAGGACTTGAAAAAGATTGAAAGCACGGAGCTTGGTTGAAGATTTTTCTCTGAGAAGAGTTGTTTTAGACCTGGAGTCTGTGTTTTTTCCCTGGAGGAGTGTTGTGTTGAAGAGTTGTTGTTTTTGAAGTTTCGTTGGAGGCTGCCTCCTTTATATAGGGGACGGTTGGCTAGGGTTAAATTGATCCGACGGTTGAGATTGGTTCCCTCCTGATTCATCTTGATCCTCTGAATTCAAATTCTGATCAAATCCCATAAATCAAGGAAATTACAACCAATTCAGCCAGCCATTATTTTACCACGTTTTTTACCCTAAAAATGTGATAATTATCAAATTTTATTGCTGAGTTTCGAAATAGGAAGGTTCCAAAGCTCGGTGCAGCGAAAAGGGGTGAAAAGTCAAGTGTAGCGAAGCAGAATGGTGCAGAAATCACTTCCAAATGCCACGAACTTTGATTCTTCATCACTTGAACATTAAATTATACTCAAAATAATGCCACTAAACTCATATTTAAGTATCATCACATTTTATTGCTGAATTTCGAAATTAGGAAGGTTCCAAAGCTTGGTGCAGCGAAAAGGGGTGAAAAGCTAAGTGCAGCGAAGCAGAATGGTGCAGAAATCATTTCCGAATGCCACGAACTTTGATTCTTCATCACTTGAATATTAAATTATACTCAACATAATGCCACTAAGCTCATATTTAAGTATCATCAAAATCGAATCAAGGAAATGGCTTAAACCGAGCTTAATCAGCCATAATGTCATTAATTGAAAACTGAGTAAAAGTTACGAAAAGTGGCAAATATGGCCTGATTCTTCCATATAGCTTATATAACTTACATAATTCAAGTTTCAAAGCTAATGGTGAAATCGCCATGCTTAATTGAATCCGGGATTGAATTCTGTCCTTAATTGCAAAAAATGTAAGTTTACTTCCGAGCTCGGAATGAGCTGAAATTTGGACAGAGTGTTCATCATGATATTTTGAACAACTTTAATAAAACACATCACCCCAAATTCGTCCATCTTCATCTTCGATTTCAAACCCCTAATTCCCTTGTCTTTAATTGAATAACTATGAAAAGTTTAACCCGGAAAGGCTTGAATCCAATTTTAGAGGCATGGGCCGGCCTGACCCAATTTGTATAGCACATGGGGCGGGCCAAATATTTCTCCAAGTAAAAATCATTTAATTTTCTTAATTTCCATAAATTATGAGAAATTAAGGTTTTAAAGTCAAAAGTTAATGTTTTTCTTAGTTGACTTTGGCCTATGGTGGATTAAATCTAACCATCCATAGGACTTTTGGGAGTAAATATCAACCATTGATCTTGTACCAACATGTACATTTACCATTTTACCCAAAATGTAAATTGTGGTATCAACAATAATGAGAAACTATATGTTTATACCTACAATCTACAGGCTCATTTTGCTCTAATACTTACCATAAATTAGTCAATTAAACACTTCTGGAGTTGAGACTATAACATAGAGAAGAAGAAAAAAAAAGCCATATTTATGTATTTCCCATTGATAAATGTATCCTTCAAAAATCGGCATGCTAAGTTATATGTCATTTCTTCACGTATTTTCCCATTGAATGAGTTCTAAAACCTTAGCTCATTTACTTGCACTAGAACTAATACAATTTGAGAGGAAAGTGATTCAACAAAACTTGCTTTACATTATTTTTGGGTATATTACAAGTTAACCTTGTTCGAGCCGGCTAAAAAGAGTCTGATCATGTGTACTAGATATGTAGAATAGAAATGGTTTGGAGCATTAAATTTGCTTCCCACTTTGTGTACTCTAACGTCTTCGTCTCTGAGATAATTTGGTTTTGAGTTTAAGCAGTTGGTTGAAAGCATCTCGGATTCTCATTCTATCTCTTGGCAGTTCCTCGGAGCATGCCACCCCAATTCTAAGTAGTGAAATTAGACAGGCCTGCATTTGGACATTGATGAACCTAAGCTGATGCTTCTCTCAAAACAAGTGTATGATCAACAATCTCTACCAATTTCTCAGGCAAAGACATTTTGACAAATTTATGAAGATTTAAACCGTCCTTGAACATATCATCGGTCGGCCTTTTCCCTGTAAATACTTGTAGCAGCAAAATACCAAAGCTGTACACATCACCCTCTGTAGTTGCCATGCTTCCCATGCCATACTCTGAAAATTTATATGAAAATTAGTTTTTATTGCCTTCATATTTAAGTATAATGATATGCAATTGCTAAATAAAAAGTAGTTAAAGGGTCTAATAGTTATTACCAGGTGCAGCATATCCAATAGTTCCTTTTATTCCAACTGAGCTTGTTAGATCAGAAAAACCTTGAGGAATTATCCTTGCCAGACCGAAATCGCTTAGATGAGCAGTCATGTCATCATCTAAAAGGACATTGCTCGGCTTTATGTCGCAATGTATAATGGGTGTTTCACAAGAGTTGTGAAGATAATCCAAAGCAGAAGCAACATCAATGACTATGTTTAAGCGTTGACAAAGGCTCATACGTTTACTGGGTTCCTCAAGCACAATGCCCTGTTTCTAGAAGAAGTAACCAAGCCTCTAGACTCCTGTTGGGGACATACTCGTAAACAAGTGCTTTGAATTCATTACCTTGGAAGTCAATGCTTGAGCAAGCGGTCACAATTTTGACAAGATTCCTGTGCTTGATGTTTCTCAAGGCATTGCATTCGGCCAAAAAGCTCTTGGAAGCTCCTCTTCGTTGTAGATTTAGCACCTTCACTGCCACAGCTGTTTGATCTTGTTCAAGAATCCCTCTGTATACTGATCCGAAGCTGCCTGTGCCAATCAAATTGCTTGAAGAAAATCCCTCGGTTGTCTTGACAATGTCACCGAAAGAAATCATCATAAACGGATCATCTTGATCAGCTGCCATTTTTGACACAGAATACTTCTTTTGCCTCTTAAACCTGTACAACACAGCAAAAAGCACCAGACTCAATCCCAAAACTCCACATTTTAGGGGAATGATTAGCTTCAGCGCAAGGGAAGACTTGTCTTGGCCTCCAAGGTTTTTCGATGGACATAAAGGCAACTGTATACCTCCACACAACTTGCCATTGCCTACCAATGAAACTTCACTTGCATTTTCAAAAACTCTTCCATCAGGCACCTCTCCTTGGAAATCATTGACAGATAAGTTCAATTGTTGTAAGAATGGAAATGTAGCCAAGTAATTCGGAATTTCTCCAGATAAGTTATTATGTGAAAGATCAATCTCCTCAATGCCCCTCAAAGAAACTAAAGAACTTGGAAGTTTACCTGTGAAAGAGTTATGGTCCATATAAAGACGCACCAAAAGTACACAACTACCTAGCTGATATGGAATTTGCGCAGATAACTCATTGTGGGAAACATTCGATTCAATCAAATTTTGTAAGTTTCCTATTTCCATAGGAAGAGGACCGGTAAGCCGGTTCTGAGCCAAGTTGAGAGATATGGCTAGAGAGGAAAGGCTTACAATTTCTCGAGGGATGCTTCCACTCAATGCGTTGCCATAAAGATGTAGCAATATCAAGTCATGACAATTCCCTAGAGTTGAAGGTATGCTTCCTTGGAGATTATTTTGCTCTAGCCATAGCTTGTTCAGCAATGTGAGATTCCCAATGGAGGAAGGGATTTCACCTGACAATTTATTCTTGCCAAATCTGACTTCTTGAAGCTTATAAAGCTTACCAATGGCTTCAGGGATGGATCCTGTTAGCTGATTGGAGGACATGTCTAATGATTGTAAGCCAATGAGATTTCCAATACCAGAAGGAATATTTCCAGAAATTGGATTGATTGCCATACTTAAACGTTCAAGCTGAGTTGAAAAATTGGCTATGGAACTTGGTATTTGCCCTCCAAAGTTATTGTCATCCAGATACAGTCTTCGCAAATGGGTACAGTTTGTCAGAGAGGTAATGAAGCCAAGGTCATTTTTTTGCCCTTTTCCCAGATTGTTATTTGTAACATTTAACCAATACAACTTTCCTAAACTTCCCAAATTAGTAGGAACTCCCCCAACAAAATTGTTTGTTGAAATGTCAAGAAATTCAAGATTGGAAGCATTCAACAGTGACATTGGAATAAGACCCTGTAATTTGTTTGCTTGTAGATCAAGTCTCTGAATATTAGGGAGAGTGAGACCAAGGTTATAGGGAAGGGTTCCTTCAAGTTGGTTCATTATCATAGACAAAACTGTAAGATGGGAAAGACTATAGATGGATGGAGGGATCAAACCTGAAAATCTGTTAAAACCAACATCAAGTAAAGTTAAGCTTTTAAGCCGGCCAATCGATTCTGGAATCGTTCCCTTGAGCTCATTTGACGATATGGACAGCACCCTGAGTGATGAAATGTTTCCCAAAGAGTTGGGTAAAGCACCTTCTAACTTGTTATTATCAATGGTAAATTCGACCAAATTTGATAAAGAAGCAAGCTCAGTAGGAATATGACCAGTGAAGTTGTTTCTACCCAAATCCAGAATTCTCAAGTTGAAACAACTTGATAGATTGGCTGGAATTGGTCCATTGAATGAGTTATTTCTCAAAAGTAAGTGTTGCAACCTGAACAAGTGAGTGGTTTCCAGAGGAAGTTCCCCTTGAAACCTATTGTTTGAGAGATCAAGAATATGAAGGAAACTGAGGTTCCCGATTGAAGCAGATATGGATCCGGCCAAACCTTGTGAGTTTAAATTCAAGACCGTCACTCTTTCATGTCGACGACTGCATGAAACTCCAGGCCACTGGCAAAAATGGAGAGATTCATTCCATGACTTGGTGACCTGCATAGGATCCTGAGTTATCTGACCCTTGATGGCAAGCAATGCAACATAATCTGTCTCATTACCACTCAATTGGGTATTTTGGCCACATATTGCACATGGAAAATATAGCAACACAAGACTCATGCTAAAGCATAAGAGCAGAGCAACACGGGATTGGCCTTGGGAAACAACTAATTTCTGAAACACACTCATTTCTAATGAATATTTTGCATGCCTCAGGCAACAGGATGGATTGGAAGGAATCAATTATAGCTCTTGCTCTTGCAGAAGATCATAGGCGTGACTTTTCCATGACATTTTCCAAAGTCAATGCAGTCCATTTTCTAAGTCAAGGGTCATATGCGGTATGCGTATGAATATGTTTCAGAAAGTCAAAGTGAGAATAAACAAAGGGGGAAAAAGTCCATATTTCTCCATCTGTAGAACAAGGACCAATTTGAGTGGTAATGAGCTTGTTGCATCATTGGAATATCTAAAAGCATCGTCAATTGTCCCATCTTCAACCCTGTAAGCCATTTTCCATAAATTTCTCCATTTGGTTGATAAAAGACCGACTGGTTTTAACAACTGATTTGAAGGGAAGACGAGATATGGTTCTGCGTAAAATTTCATAGGGCAGGTTACTGATTTTATCAACTTTGTTCTGCTCAGAGTCATCAGGTTTCAAATTCCTGTAAAAGAAATGGAAAATCTAGATTTTACACATGACAGGGCCTAATTTGATTCAATAATAAAATTTTCATGATTAAGAAAAATGATACAAATAGTAATATCTGCAGCTTTTCATCAGAATATTTGGAGAAGGCTTTGAGATTACATACAGCTTACATGATCTAAAAGCTTTGAAACTGAATTCACTAACTGAAAGTTCCTAGAACTCTACAGACCACACCACCAGTACATTTTGTCTTCCTTCATAGTTGATATGAGCAAGAATTCAAATGTAAAATCTCCAATGTCATGTGACAGTGGCTTTGAGTTATATGCTATGTCTCAAGCTTACTATTACAAAAATACAAATTCAACTTACAATCTCAAATATTTAAAAACAGAGGGGATTTAGGCATTTCAATATGAAAACCAACAGTAGCAACTACAAATAGCATAGAAAAAGTGCTCTAATTTCCCATATACTTTATTTCAACTCCCTGAATCTACCAGGAAGAAAGGGATTGTTTTGCTTGTTCAACAACGTAAGCAGCCGAAGCCAAATGCAAAGGATTGAAATAAAGAGGGTCAGTCTTTTCCCGTCTACTTTCAATGCTTCCTTTCACATAACCTCCATTTTTATCAGGTTTTATTGGAGGAAATTGAAAATTGAGAAGAATTTCGCAGTCGAGAGAATATGCACTTTGGGAAACTTGATCATTGCTTGATCCAATTCCAATCTTCCTACAGCCTACCATGCACAAGAATCCTGTTTCAGAATCATAAATCCCTTCAGCAGTAATCTTCATTAATTTCTCTCCCTCACTGGTTAGGTTATAAAACAGTCTAATCCCTATTTCATAGCTGATATTAATAGGACCATATTCTACCTCTGTTCTTACACCCACTGGATTAATCGAATATCGATTGTAAAGCCGGTCACCAACAGAGACAGGAACTGCAGATCCCCATCCAGTTTTGCCCTCAGAAGTTTTAACTGAGATTTCAAATTCCATGTCAATGGAATTATAAGCACTTGCATAACTAATTTCTTCCCTTTTCCTGACAGGCTTTTTTCTAGGGCATGATTTTTTCACTCTCTCCATTTCTGTGTATTCATACTTTAAGCCTGATGAACTCAACTCCACATGATTCTCAGTATTTCTAAACATAATTGGGTAGAAATAGCCTGAATCAGACCAAATCTGACCCATCATGGTACTTGTTTCTCTTATTGACAAGATGCCAGGAAAAGTCAAAGTCAACCTTGTTGTGCAATCCCCAACAGACCAAGATTCAGCAATGTTCAAAAACCGACAAGCCAAAACAGACAGCTGATTCTTGTTATAATCCCAGAATCCTTCTCCAATCAATATCGAATTGGGATTAAAAGAGCGATACATCCCAACATGGCTAACATTGTGAAATTCTATCATAAGACGAAGTCTTCTTTGAATTTCTGAACAATACTCAGATCTTCTCAAGGACATTGAAGAAGGCAAATTATTATACCCAATTTTCCCATCAAAAGGAAAACAGTTCTTCCCAGGGCTGCATCCAATTGTATACTGCAAATCAAAGAAAGTCTCGCCTTGTGAGATTAATGAGAAAAAACCCCTTCTTGGCAAACCCTGAAGATTATTATCACTTTCACCTGAAAACCCATCCTCAGATTCCTCAGAAGCAACTGTATAGTTGTATTTCAACTGCGGAATCATCAACAACGAAACCGGCTCAAAGTAATTGTCGTCAGTATTTGAACTCAGGCTGACCAAAGTTCCAGTAATCAAAGTAGTGATGTTACAGGAATTCTTGATATTAGTAAGCTTAAGAACAGCAGCAGGAGTGAGCTGCTTACCTTCTTTGGAGTTATAAGCCGAACCTTCCCCAACCATACAGAGATTTCCAGAAGATTCCGACCAGAACCCTTGTAACTTCAAATAAAGTTTAGGACTTCTTCCAGGAATGTTTTCTGGGGATTGAAACGCCAAGCGGCTTTCAATCTTGAACACCCCATCTCTGTCAGTTTTATACACTAACCTGGTACGAAACAAGAATGAATTCACGAACCTGGTACCGTTTGAATTCAGAATTCTGTTTTCACCGACAGGATAATAAGCGCCATACTCAGATTGGCGGAGAGTGCCAAAAGTAGTGGAAGGCCGAGAAGAAAAGTAAGGGTTAGATTCAGGAACAATTTTAGAACAATATTCAGAATAAGAGATTGCACTTTCAGTGGATTCAGTTTCACATGAGAAGAAACTGATGAACAAAAACAAAATTGTGAGTTTACAAAGCCACAACATTGTTGGAGGTTTTCTTGCCTGTTGGTTCAAGGAAGGTAAGGCATATATCTAACAACTAACATGGTTTTTTTTTTTTTTTTTTTTTTTTTTTTTTTTTTTTTTGCAATAACAAAAGAGTAAAGACAGAATCAAAGTTCAAGAGAACTTGGTAAATTCCGCCAGGACAAAAACATTACATCAAGCAACATTTCGGATGGATTTTTCCTGACAGGCCTGCCTCGTACGTTAAAATGTTAATCTTTCGATGATTCCTCCAGTATTTGTTTTGTCTTCACCAAGTCGAAGCCATATCACGAATCACTTTATTTATAGCCTTCAAGTGCAAAACCTTGTACAACCCCAATTAACAACAAATATTGTAGACCCCTTTTTAGTCCATTCCTTTTTTTTTTGGCACGAAGTCCTTTCTTCTTATTCTAATAAAACTGGAAATAATATAATGTGATAGAAATTACTACCATCAGTCCATCATGGAGAAAATTCTTCGTAGCTTTTAGTTCACCACATCAAGAAGATGGTGAGGGAAAAGCTGAATCAACAATGAAAGCTCAAGACCTCTTCCAAGACAGAGATGGCAAAATTTTGAAACTACAAGAGCATATAATTAGTGGATAGGAAAATGACCGAAATGCTTATCAAGATTTCTCAGAATCCTCATGTACAAGTACCCCAGAAACATTTTACCCAAAATATCCTAGCAAAAGTTCCGAGCCACCTCAAGTTCTCATCACCAATGACGATCAGGTCAACTGCGGAGCTTTAACATTATACTAACCCCTTGTATTGAGTTTAACAGTCAAGTTGAGCACATCTAGCCGAAAAATGACTTCATACTATCGAACAATTGAAAATAAACCTCTATAACCCCCATCCATATATACATCCCATGTACAATGTCAAAAACTATGTAAGCATCCTATGGATGAAAGCATATGACCCTCCGCAGTTCAATTCTAAACTACTTTATAATTAAACTACTTTATAAGTAGTAATATAACTGTTCTGCTCAAGTTTTAGAACCTAATTTTTAAAAGTTCATATTGCAGCCTTGGGCATATTATTAACTCGATGATTCTTTTGACCTTTGGGGGCCGGGGCAGTAAGGAACTTGTCACAATCCTTGGCTCCAAGTACTGTGAACTCTTTGACAAGCATATTTACACATCCGGCTAGAGAGTCCTTAAACCTCTGCGAGCAGCTTTTGTCACCTTCATCAACATCTTGAACACCACCTTTTACCAGGCAACCTACTTGAGCACCGTCCATGTATGCTTTACACGCGACAAGAATATCTTGAGCACGCTTATAGAAATGGCCCACCACAAAGTCCTCAAAATGCTGCACCCAAACATGCTTTATTAGAATTAAGCCAAAGAGAAGCAAAGTGTATTTGTCAATATCCAAATGCAAGTAATTGGTACCACACTCCAGCGTAAAAGGAAACAGGAAGACCAATGAATAATTCTTGCAACTTACCTTTGGAGGCTTCCTCATTGAGTAGATCATTGTCTTCAGTGACAAGATAAAAGTGTCCTCATTGTACTTATGGGATGCAATTTCCCCCTGTGGCGTGCCACTTTGACATTCCCAACCAGGTTCATTAAAGTAAGGCTTCTGATTCAAGATTAGAGCCTGGATAGATACCAGAACCTGAAGCATTGTTGACATACCAGGTATCCACTTCTCATTCTTTTTACCAGACCAGGTGCCAAGCAGACTAAGGCATACTTTCCCATTATGATACAAATTAGGATTAAGTCGAAGTCCACCAGAGTGGTAGTAAACAAGCTGAAACAAAAAAAAAAAATTTGCCAATCATCAGAACAAACTTGATCCTAGAAGATGCATGATAATATTAACATTCATAACCCATAACTACATACCGGGGGTACTTTAGGATAGCTAGCAGGGAAGAAAACATCAAAGAAGAAGAGACCATCATGGTAGGGGGTGCCTTCTGCTCCTATAATTACAGCCCTTAATAGATCCATCCTTGATTCACAAACCCTAACAAAAATAGTATCTGTTGAAAGATAAAAATGAGATAGAGTAAGAAACTCTGCTGAAAAGAGGGTAGAGGCACATTTACACATACTATGACAGCAAAAGGGGAGAGTATTGCGAACACATAAGGAAGATCTTGGTTATCAATGTTGCATGCAAACATAATGTGCATTGAATCACAATTCAGGTTTGCAGAATTCTCTAAAAGAAAGAATGATAAAGGGATTGATGAAAAAAGAACAAGTTATCACATGAAAATTCATTCAAAGAAAAGACTATAAAGGATGCATGCACCTCACCTGGCAAATCCTTCTCAAGTATTCTCCACTCCTCTTGAATCTTCTTTGCCCAATTTTTCTGTGGCTGCCACAAACAGCATTAAAAAAGTCCAAGCTTATTGGTTGATAGATCAATAATATAACAACAAACAAAAGAAAGACATTGATATATTTTGAAAAGCTCATCACCTGATTTGTTGAAGAACCACTGGAAGCATAGTAATGGTCGGTAAAATTCTCAACTGTATCAAACTTTTTAAAGTTTTGGAGCTTATTTAGGACATCATCTTCTTTTACAATTCTCTGATTTCTGATCTCCGCCAATTCTTGAGGAGTTACATATGCACCGTCAACTGGATCACTAATATTTGAATATATGTTATGCTTCTTGACAGAAAACTTTGGTTTCATGAGTGTACCGCCAACTGGATCAGAAAAATTTGAATATGTGTTATGCATATTGAAATGAAAGTTTGGATTCATAGAGGGCGCTGCTGACCAAGACATAGTTGGTATGGGAACCATAGTGTGATTCAAAGAATGTAGAGGTGTAGGCATATTTAAATGGAACCCACTGCTAGAAGTAGAAGCAGGACCAAAATCATTCCAATAAGTTGGATTAAATGCATTAGGGAGAGTCACTGCATCAGAGTGATTCACATGACTGCCATTAGTTGAACCACCAGCCTGGGAAGACTGCAACGAATGTCCAAATGGAAGATTTTGACTATTCCAACTATGTTGTGAGGGGGCTGACATCTTGATATTATTACTTTGAGAACCATGTGGAAATAATAGAGGTGAAGACAGACTCGCTCCTCCAGGAGAACTCAAAGGGTCCCCTGGAGTCTGGAAACTTGAACTGCTAACTGAAGCTGGCTTCTTGTTGATATGACCAGGCTCTGATAAAAATGATGATGAAAGAGCTTGGTCACTACCAGCAACACTGGATGCCACGTTTCTTTGAGAAGTTTTCTCTTTACTCTCTGAAAATTTGGGGAACCAAGGGATCGGTGCCTCAACTCCAGCAGGAAGATCAACACTATCAAAATGTGCTTGCAACATGGCATAATCATCAACATCCATGAATTCATCAAGGTAATAGTTATCAAAGGACTCATCATCATAGAACAAATCACAATCAAGGTTAACTATCTTATGTGATCCTTGGGTAGCATGATTAGAAGGTTCAATGTTGTTTGAACTAAGAGATTTAGCCACAAAGTCCTGTACAAAGAAATGGGGGAAACGTAAACAACAAGATCATGGGTCTGAATGGTCGATTATAGGCACAATAAACAAAAACTAGTGCGAGGACACAAATCTATCACGTACCTCAGCTTGAATGGTACTATAAGCACCAGAGCTACTTTTTACTGCCTTCCCTTTGTTCCTTGCATTAACTACATCGTCAAGGATCATTATATCAACTGAATCTTCATCTTTATCAACATCAATTATTTCAACAACCTGCCAAGATATAAAACAGAAACTATATAGCAACCCAAGAGATAATGATCATTAGTCTTGGAGCAACAAGACTGATGTGAGTAACCAGAAAACAACACATTACTCAACAAAGAATAGCTTAAAGAATTTAAGACTTTGCTGAAACCGTGTTTGTATCTAAATTTAACAAGCTTGTATAATCTGTTAGATCTTTCTTTGTGCTGAGTAGCTGGATTTGGAGTTGTCCACAAAAATTTAACTCTCATAAACTCCACTTATTGCATATATTAACCACTCTTGACCAAATAAGCCTACTGTATGAACAAGGACTCATCATTTTAAATTCCTCTGGCAGGGCCAAATGAACGATCCATTCTCCCAAAACTTGTTTATTCAGGACCTACAAGCATGGTTCCCACACAAATAAGGGCAGGGTGCAATTAACAGTCACCACAAGAACTACTCTGCATTTTTTATTTCAAAGACCAAACTTCAACACCAACCAACCAACCAAATTTTAAAATGTAAAAACCCAAAAAAAAAAAAGGATAAGAAAGAAAATTAACTAAATGTGGAATAAATTTGGCAACTTTAAAAGCCCCGTGATCGTAAGAACGTAGTCCTATCCTCCTACGATGAGTGACACATAAATTTTCGCTGCAAAATTCCTAAATTTAATTCCTTTAAACCCTAATAACTAAATATATACTTATAATGATCCAAACAAAAACTGATCAATAAAATTCCAAAATGAACCGATCAATCAAAATTCTCAAAACCAAAATAACAACAGAAGCGATCACCGTATTTATTCGAATACAAAATTTAAAAAAAAATAATACTTTTCTTAAAAATGAAATTAAACGAGCAAAATGAAATGAGAGATGAAATTTTTAATTAAAAAAAAACTGAGTTTGCTTTCACCTGTTTATTTTTAGACTTAAGAGAACGATGAACCGGAGGAGGAACCTCGATCACCTCGGGGTCCATGAATAAGCCGGAATTCGACGAAGAATGATAAACCCGTTTCCTGTTTGGACAGTAAGAAAGTGAGGAGAGAAAGTGAGAGAAAGAGCAAGAAAAGTCATCAAAGAAACCCCAAAAGACGCTCAAATCTTTCTTCTTCTTTTTCTTTAATTAAACAAACAAAAACAAACGGGTTATAAAGAAAGACTTGGAATCCCCCGTCTTGTAATTGGCTCGCCGAGTCGACGGTGACGGCGGCGGCGGCGCCGGGAGCGGCTTCGTAGACGATCTGCTTCTACTCATGATAAAAACGACGCCGCTTCTAAGCTTTTCAAACGGGACAATTGGGTTTTTTTATTGTTTCCCGACTCTGGAAGAGACCTTTCGGGTCGACGGCTTCGCGCCTAGTCGAGTGTATAATATATATAATCCACTTCTTCATCCAAAAATTACCATTTTGCCAGTACTTCGTTTAAAGAAGGTCTCACTTTTGCTTACGTGTCAGGAATTCATCGCGGCTTCAGGGAAAGTTCGAGTAAGGTTAGGTGTAGGAGATAAAGCCCCAACTTCTTAAGTAAGGCAAGAGGGAGTTGACTAAGCTGCTGAAAGAATGTTGACTGTTTTGTGAATTATGGACCGTCAAACTGAGATTACGTTACAGATTAACGGCTGAGATGGAGGCAATCACTAGGGATATTTAAAGGACTTTAACTGTAGTTTATTTACTTAAATAATGAGAAGAAGAAGAAGAAGAAGCTGATGACGTCCACGTATGCGTCGAAGCTTTCTGGTCGGTGGGACCCGCAGAAGCATGGGGACCAAGCCGAAAGATTCGGATAAAATATTTTTGCTGATGTGGAATGGAAAGAGAATGAATGATGAATTGAATCAAATAGTAGCAACTGTTATGTTATTTGATTTTGCCAAAAAAAGGAAGAAAAAATCATAATGAATGCCGTTCAGCCATTTTAGGTTTTTTTCCTTGCTTGAACTTAAGTCCTTTTCATATACTTTTTAGTCATTTTAGCCATTTTAGTTTTTATTTTTTTTTGGTACAAACCATTTTAGTTTTTATATATATCTGGTAATACTAATCTTCAAATTATTGCTAACGATTTCTTTCAAATTAGAAGTGGGAACAATCACTCCCATCCCATCATTTATCCAAAAAAAAACAATGACTCCCATCAATAACACATATCTTCTTCATTTACAAAATTTAAATTCAATATCTTATTTAAAAAACTTAATCGACGTAAAATTTTATTTACTTTTTTTGTTGTGAAACCCAAACCGATAATATTAAAAAAAAATAAAGTTCCGTAAAGATGGGTTCGGCTCCCCTCCAATACATCTAGTGTCCAATGATATCCAATATAGTCCCGAATTCTTGACACCTATTAAAATCATCTTTGAACGGTTGAGATTAAAAGATTGGAGATAACCCTATTATTCATAATTATTCACGTCGTTTTCTTTCCTTCCCTTTATCGTCTTCTCTAACTTTTCGATGCTTCCACGAACACAAAAAAATAGAAAAAAAAAAAAAAAAAGATCATCAAAATCTTTTTTACAAACCTAAATTTCACTGCTAACCCATGATTCTGCTGCCCTCTAAACTGAAGAAGGTGGATTTATTTGGCAAAACGATACCGCTAAAGAGCATTTTTAAGAGACCGAAAAAATACTTCCAAGGGATCATTCAATTTCATTGGATTCTAAATTCTGATAGAGCTCTGATAAGTGTATATCCAAAGGGAAGCATTTAGGTTCCCACATTTTGACGAAAAACACAATGGGCATATTGGAGGTCATGTTGGGGGGTAAGGGAGTAGGACTTGAGGATTTGGAGGCTGTAAAGGATCATGGATTTGTCCTGTTTTGAGGAAGAGGGCGTGTTACAATTTACAATTTGCAAGGAAGATTCATGTGCAAATATGCTCATGGGGAGAAAAAAAGAAAACATTTACAATTTTGGGTGATTGATCTTTGTTCTTGTCTGCAATATTTCCACTCTAAAGAACAAATTGAAGGAGATCAAGGAGCGAGTAAACGGCGTGAATAATTGGGAACCAAGGTTATCTCCTATCTTTTAATTTCAGCTGTTCAAAGATGATTTTAATAGGTGTCAAAAATCCGGCACTATATCAGAAATCATCGGACACTAGGTGTATCGGAGGGGAGCCGAACCCGTAAAGATGGATACCTCCTCTCTTCAATTCTATTCACTTGACTCAATTTGTAGAAACATACCATTAAAATTGCATTTAAAAAAAAAAAAAAAAAGAATGATGATAATACTCTATTTCAAGCAATGGCCCAATTGCAGCCTGTAGGCCTCCAGGAGCTTTTGGGCCTATAATGGGCTCAATATTCAAGGCGGAATTCCCCGCAAGAAACAGAGGCCACAATTGAAGAGGAAACAATTGAAGGGCCATTGGATAATTAGTTTCAAGCGATGGCCCATTGGACTAGGAAAGAACTAGTTCTATTCTGAAAAATGAAAAAGAAAATCAAACTCTTCTAAAAGTTCAAAGTTACCGAAACAAACAGAACTAAGCTTCTTTAATGTAAAATGATGTTTTAAACTTTAATTGATTTCTTGTTTCTAATGTATATATATAGGAGTATCAAATTTATCGAAATATCAATTCAAGAGTCAAAACTTTTGTTTTAAACCAATAATAATATAAATATATATTGTGAAGTTCATATCAGCATGGGCTGGTAGGGTCACTCAAATTTTTGTTATGTTAATTTTTCTTCCAATTATAAAGACCAGTCACAGTCCTATACTATAAAAAAAATATATATATAAAGACTTTACTATGCAAGTTAGCTTTCAAGGTAAAGGAAAAGTAACCCTCAACACCATTTCATTATTGGGCAGCATTCCTTTATAGTATAGCCACCACAGCTTTATTATTTATCTTATGGAGAGTGGAAACCAATTTGGCAAATTTTCTTTCCTCTATTTCATTTTTTTAAAATGTTAGTGATGCATTTTTAATTTGGGTTTATATATAATACACCATCAATGGAGTTTAACAAACTGCACAAACGAGTCTTGAAGGGTGACATGTGTCCCCTATGGATTAAATTAAAAAAATTTAAAATTTAATTAATTCAGAAAATGGACATGTGCCAATTCCATAACCTGCTTGTGGAGTCCAAAATTTACACCACCAGTGTATCAAATAATTACCCTTTTAACTTTTCATTTTCTTAATGTTGTTTATATGTTATTTTGGTTTCGTTGGTTGGATTTTTTTTTCCTCTTCCAAATTTACAAAAAAAACATATACATTTACGTGTATACGCAAATAGACTTTCTTAATATGACATTGTCAATGAGTGATTTTTTATTGAAAAAAAAAAAGAAGAAAATGGAATTCAACAAAAAATTGATATGGACATATTGAGGGGAAGGAAGAAAAGGAAAGGTAGGGGGTGAAGAGGACAAGCATGATTTTGTGTATGCTACTTGTGGATAAAAAGATTGAAAACATGTATGTAAGGCTACACTTTGTTTGACAAAAGTGATTTTGGAAAGTTGGCTAATCGGAGAAGCAAGCAATTGCTAGGAAAAGAAACAAAAACCCTCTACCACCACCACCACCAAGAAGCCTTTTTTTGTTTGCAAATGTTTTTGGAATTCAACCTCAATAGAAAATTAAGAGCAAATACAATTGGGACTTCCAATCTAGCTATTTCTTTCATCATTGGATTTTATTCCTTCTATCAATTTAGATTGATTGTGACATCTTTTTAAACTTATAAGAATGTAAACTCCATTCAAAACTGCTCTTGTTTAAAGAAATATATATAGGGTAGTTTCTCTCAAGTCTCAACTCTCATTAAGGTAAATTTTTTTTAAAAAAAAAACAGATAATTAAGTAGACATTTTTTTCCTTTTATTTATTTCTTTCCATCTGTCCCACTAATTTCTTTTCATCTTTTCACCAAGCCTTAATAAGGAATTTATTCTTCTTCTCCTTTTTTTTCTTTTAATTTTCTTTGTACAAGTACTACTACAAGAAGAGTCAAATAGAAATTCTCCATCATCTTTCCAAGTGAATGCGCGCCTATTTGGATGGTCGATATTTAAGGGTATCTATGCCTATTATATCGTACGTGTTTGAATACTAGTGAACGTACAAGTTTAATTAGGTTCTAGACATTGTGTACGCAGCTGTTCCTGTTGGGAGATTCACCCACCATAACTAGGTGCGCGATGCGGGTTGGATCTGAATTAGTCAGGGCTAAGCCCTAAATACCGGATGGAATACCAAAAAGAAAAGAACATACATGTTTAATTTTTAAAAGAGCAAATTAAATTAGAGTGCCAATGTAGGTAGGATGAAGGTTTATTCCAGTTTAAGCAGACCTCATATTCGAGACCTTGCGTACGTAGTCATCTCCATTGGTAGCAGGGTCGGATCTGCCTTGTTATCAGTGGGGTCAAATGACTCCACTGAACTTTGGAGAAATTACATTATAGCTTGTAAAAATGAAAATTTTTAATGGCATTTCTCACATTGACCCCACTTAAATTTATCCAATATGCATTTGACCCCATGAAATATGTTTTTTTGCTTGAAGGCCCCATTCCCATTATTTAAGAAATGAATGAATAACTTATATGTGCCAATAAAAAAAATTCAATGTCATACCTTTTCTTTTCTTATTTCTTTTCCCACTAAATTATTGTCACACTTACAAACTATACTATGCTTTTCATACTTCTACGATATCATTATATTGTATCCAATCTAATTTTATATTATTAAACTATATTTCTAACTATATAATTACTTATTTTAAGATTTTGAATGCTATAAGTAAAAATCGATCTACCACAACTAATTAATTATGAATTTAAACTAAATAGATTTAAAATTATAAGAAGAGTTATGATACTTGTTTCATCAAAATTGTCATGCCAATTTATCTTGTCTAATATGACATTACAAATGCCTTAAAATTTAAAATTTACCCTACAAATTATTATATTTTTTAAAATTGTAACTAAGTTTCTGTGTTAGGTAAGACGGGCAATATAATTTGGAATGCAATATGTATTTTCTTTAAATAAATTAAATTAAAGAAGAGTATTTATTTCCATTTTTCTTTCCTTCATGAAATTGCTACCTAAACATATTATATATAGAAACAATTTGATGAACTTTTTAAGAGTATGAGGAACCTGTAAAACACAAAGAGTAAGAGGAGAATGGATAGAAAGAGGATAAAAAGGTGCATAAGAGTCTAATACTTCATCTCTTGATGATTGTACCTTTTCTAACCATGAAAGAAAACCTTAGTTTTTTTTCTAAAATAAATAAATAAATAAACATGAGTTGCTTAACAGTTAACACTATATCATAACATTTGACATACTAAGTCAAAGAGATGCATGTCAATTACGAAGAGAGAGGAGAATGAATCCACAAAGAAAGATGATAAAGAAGTGCATAAGAGTCTAACACTTCCACTTTTTAATGATTGTATACCTTTTCTAACCATAAAAGAAATCCTAAATTTTTTCCCCAAAATAAATAAATAAATAAACATGAGTTGCTTGACACTACATCATAATCATAGTTCAACATTCCATTTTAATGTATGTGTGTGTATAGGTTAGGTTGTATATATAGATGTATTGTACAAACTAAAAAGTCGTTAACTTACCATTGAAAAAAGAGGAGGAGTTTTCCACGTAACATATAATTCCTACTACTAATAAAAAAGAAGAAGAAGAAAAAAAAAATGAAAAAGACAAACATAATAAAAGCTTTATCGCTGCAATGCCATAACTGCACCATATATAGATTAGAAAATGTAGAAAACCAAGGAAGAGTTATAGCTAGTAATGATGAAAAGAAAGAAAAACCTAAGCTAATTCTTATATTATCATATCAGGAAGAGATCGATTATGTGAATTACGCAATTGTTAGAGATTTAATTGCGCGAATTAAACCCAAGGAAAATGAAAAGAAAAACCCTGTAAATTACATTTTACTAAATTACCATTGTTTTTTAATTTACCAAAGTGTTTTAAAGCATGAACGTCGACAAAGGTTGAAAAGATCAGATTCTCCTATATAAGGAGAATCCTGAAACAGAGATTTCAATAATAATCAAAGATTAAGATTGATTAAAGCCTGTGGAGCAACCATCTTCTCTCATCAACTTGATACAAAGATATCTTTCTCTAAATTAAGTCTAAACATATAAATAAATATATATATATATATATATATATATATATCTTTCGAAAAAGAGAAATGAAATTGACATGAGAGGAGGATAACAAGCCAAGCCCAGTAGCCCACCCTCCATTATCAAGATTCCTTCGGACCCTTCCTCGAGAGGCGTGTGCTCCTCTCATGCCTGTGTGGGCCCCCTCTCCACTCCCCACTCCGGCGACCTTTCCCCCGTGGGCTCCACCACCCCCCCTCCCTTCTCCTTCTATAAATACTTCCATGCTACAAAGCTTTGGAGATCATAGCAATCCCATAGCAAGCAATCTTCAATAACCCAAAAGCTCTTCCAACTTCTTTCAAAAAACCTTCCTCAATTCACCATGTCGGACAAGTGCGGAAACTGCGACTGCGCTGACAAGAGCCAGTGCACGTAAGTAATTCACAGTTCGATATATATATGATTGTGTCTGGTTTCAGATTATGTTCCTGTTACCAAGTTGTTATGTTGTTACTCGATAAATTCTACGAACTCAAGCTATGGTCGCGTCCATAGCTATATGAAGGTCAATTGCTATGGATCATGTCCGTAGGTGTTAATCCTAGACATCCGAGTTGTTAGCTCAACTGATAGGTGCATTTGTACATGTTACTCCTTAACATAACTTTTTCGATTGAAACGTAGCATCTTTAAGGTCCTTGCATGAGTTTGCTGTCGATTTGATTGAAACTAAAGGCTTTTCTTTCTGTTTTTTTATGTGATTGCAGCAAGAAGGGAAACACCATGATCATTGAGACTGAGAAGAGGTATAATATATAGTATATTTATTCCCTTTGCTAATTCAGAGAATAGTTTTGTTATATCTGCAAGTGCAAGTCCTAATATAAGGTATCATGTTTATGTTGTGCAGCTACGTTGCCACCGTGGTGATGGAGGCTCCTCCAGCAGAGAACGATGGAAAGTGCAAGTGTGGATCTAGCTGCAGCTGCACAAACTGCACATGCGGTGGTCATTAAGCAAACATATATATAGAAATGAAACAAATGATCCCATGTTGCAGAAACATGGGCAATATTTGGGACCTAAAATCTTATTTTGGGTTTGAATAATTTGTGTCTTTCCTGTTTCTGTTGGTGTCTGTGTTTTCATGTCCTGTCTGTCATGTTTGTGTCTCCTTATATACTGTGATGTAATGGCCATGGCCATGCCTTTGGCCTTGTCTCATCTTAATGAACTATTATTAGTATAAACTCTTCTGATCTGATTTCTATTTCTATAGTATAATATAACATTAATTAATTATCTCCATAACTATTAACTTTTATAAACGATGAGACTCCAAGAGATAATGATTTATCCCTTTCAACTTTTCAACAGTTAGCATGTTCTTATAGATATAAAACAAGTCTGAACAACCAACCTAAATATATTGTTTCATCAAACATGTTTGAGGCATTATCCAGGTTAAATTAGCTGCAGCAATTTCTGAGTGCAAATTAAGCAAATAGGGTACATCCAGCTTATTCATAAGCTACAAGTAATTAACAGGTGCATCATATATTCATTTAATCTGTGATTCAGACCAATGAACAAGGGTTATGAAGTAGCAAGAGATCCTGCAATGAAGAATCTTTGAATGACAAGGGAAAAAGAACAAAAACGAAGTTAAAACAAGAAAGATATTTATGTTGCTGCGTACTGGTAAACATTTTCTATTCCCGGAAGTTGTTTGTGCTTTCTGCTCACCAAATCTATGTATTCTTCAAGGCAGAAGCAAGATATTATATATTATGCTATGATTAAAGATTCCATATCTATATATAATGATATAAAGGAGGAGAAAAGGGCTCTCGTAAGAATCTGTTCTTCATGTCGGCCTTTCCAATCGATGAATTTTATCAAGTCGGCATCTTCATGTTAGTTTCTTTCAATCCATGGTCAATTTTGACCAAAATACTTATATATATAAATTACTAAAATTACAAACCAACACAAGAAATAAGAAAGAGGGAAACAGAGGATAGTCAGCTGATAAAAAGAAAAATACAAAGGGGGAATATGGTTACTCAATCAATAAATGAAGACATGTATTCGGTATTCCTCTCTGTTCATATATCCTGTCTAAGTTATTCTGGTAGCACCAATTCATGCCACAGAGGTACAACCTCAGAAAAATGATAAAATACAGAAAAATTAACAGTTTGGCTGCATCCAATTGCCATGAAAATCTATCTTTCCTTTATTCCTGGATAGTGAAACCATATCTGTCTAATCCTCAATGTAAATAGTTTTTGTACCTCAAAATGTTTTCATTCTATAAACTTTGTATATCAATCTTAAACATCAAAGCCTTCTGCACGAAGGCACTTACGATGAGCCTCTATCCATTTTGAACAAGCTTCTTCACCATTCTCCACTATGCATTCATCTCTCAGCTTCTTAGTCTCAGGACAGGCACAACAAATTTTCTTCTTTGGCTTTGATTCAGGGCCAGACGTTGTTGTTATTGCTGAGGCCTGATTTTGCTGCGAGCCAGGCTTTGATTCAGGGCTGGACGTTGTTGTTGTTGCCGAGGCCTGATTTTGCGGATAGCTAGCTGTAGCTAAACCCGCACCCATTCTCTCAGGTTATAGGTCCGATTTAGGTCACTGTGAGAAAGAGGAAGAGAGAAGGGATACCAGAACACAAACCAGATCAGCAACATCAAATTCAAACCTTATACTACATTTCAAGCTTATTATAGAGACTTTCATCACTTATAGGAACAGCAAATTGTCTTTGATTTCACAAGAAAGAAAATCAGCATAGGACATTATGACCTGAATTATGTTACAACAACAATATTCATAAACAATATTCAGCAAGTAACAGTGCCAAAGCAAATCAACATTCAAATTAATAACTAAAACTTGCTAGACATAAGAAGTAGCACAGACAAAAGATAAATTCTTCTTAATATAATAATTCCTTGAGCAATTTAGAAGCACATCAGTAGTAGTAATGGGAACTATGGCAAGTTAATCTCTTTGATTCGTTCCAAATATCAACTAATAGCTAGCCAACAGAAAGAGCGTAGGTATTTCATTCATCTTGATATAAAGCTAGATCTTTTGGCAAGACCCAAACTCCAAACAAAGGCTATAGATCTTGGCATCCAGTCTCACGTCCAAATTCCAACTAATTTTCAAAGAACCAACCACTCGTCTTTTACTTTTTTGGGTCTAAACCTTCCAAATCATCCAAAAAAAAGGAAAACAAGACCCAGAAAAGAACATAGAATTCTAAGACAAGTTCCTCTATTCCTATGGCTTAATCCAAACCATAGCCAATTTTCATCGGAGAAAAGAAACGCACCACAATTCATCAGAACAAATAAGAAAACCCAGATAGAAAATAACAAAAACGAATCAAACTAACAATATGTAACGATTAAAATTGAATCTTTATTGCTACAACTTTTCTCCTAAAAGAGACCCTTTTTTTTCTTCTCCTTCCTATGTATTGTATAGTTAAAGCTATGGGAAAGAAGAACTTACCGTTGAATAAACAGGGGACTCGGAGCCGGTAGCTGGTGGTGGGGGTTTTAGAGGTTTAAAGGAAGGCTGCAAAGAGAGAGGAGTAAAGAACTATCTTTCTATGGTTTAGAGCTTGCCAGGCGCCCAGGTCAAAGCCGGGTCGGGTAAAATCTATTTTTCTTTCATTTTGGTTGTGAAGGTTGAAAATTAGTAGGTAGTCTTTTTTTAAAAAAAAAAATTAGTAGTATTTCATTTTCTTTCCCAATAAACAATATGTTGAAATGTAAAATATTGATATTTTCAAAGCAATATTCTTGTCCATGTGATTTTTATTAGTGTAATAAGAAATTCTAAATAATGGAATAAGCTCAAAAAATTAGTACTAATGAATGAATAAATAAATAAATAAATAGTTTTTTTTGGTGAAAAAAAAAGTTTTAGACAAATGAATGTAGTATGTAAACACCAAACAAGGGAAAATGGGAAACAATAGTTTTTGCAATCTAACCACTTAAATTTCTGTCAAAAAAAAAACCACTTAAATTGGCATAAATTTTTGATAAAATTAATTTAAACTCGCCATTATAAAGCACAAGTTGAGTCTCTTTTCACATTGTAATAGACCCACTAGCCTCAAAAAGCCATGTTTAAAGCACAGAAAATTGTTTTATATTAGACCATTGCCTGCCCTGCATCAAGATTTGGATCAAGGTATAGAACATTCTAGGTAACATAGCTGTAACAGGATTGAATCTGATCTAGAACTCAACAGGTAAAAAAAAAAAAAAAAAAAAGCTTGTAAGAATGAAGTTTCATTCCATGGAATTTGCTCTACTGTTTCTGAGAATGTAGACCCTGGAAGCTGTAGGGTGAGGGATACAACAAATAAGCAAAAAAAAAAAATCAATTTGGGTTGATCAAACTAAACTAGCCATTCATGACATAATGAACTAGCCAATAAGGGAAACTTGAAACAAAATAAAGCAATTGCTGACATTTCTTATTGAATTTGTTCTGAAGCAAAAATTACATGGAAAATCTTATTACAATTGATCCAGGGCTGACCCCAATATCAGAATAATCACAAGGTAAAGCATATTCTTCACCTGCAGAATGAAAGGAAACATGCCAGCCTCATATTAGATTCCTTTTCACTTTTCTTTGACCTCAAGCATGTCTAAGATCCAATCAGGTGCAAATCCAGGATCTTTTCAATCCAAAACAACTTTCTTAGGCTTCAAGATTCAATTTTGAGCTCAGGGTGAAATTCAGAAACTGAACATAACACAGTTCTGTCATCAGTTCTTGTTCAAATTCCTGCCAACAGAAATAAACAGAATCCCTTTCTGCCTAAATCCAAGTTCTGTTTTTTTTTTTTTCAACAGAAACTAATCATACTTTTCCCTCCATGAATATACAAGAAGAAACACCCATGAGAGTGCCAAGGCAATATCCCCAAGAGCTTGTCTAGGCCATTCATGAGCAAGATCCTCAAGCTTTCTTTCAAAAGAAACTCTCCAAATAGCCATTGAAACATGGAGAAGCACACACCCTTTGGCAAAAAAGCTTTGGAATTCCCTATCTTTAACAAATGCCACCATGAACAATACAAATCCAATAGTGAACAAAAGCAACCCAGAAAATGAATCAGAGGTTTGGATCAAGAGTTGATCATGGGGTGTTGAACCTTGCAACTTGCTTGCAATCTCATGGCCATGACCAAAAACTGACACTTCCTTTGTGTAAAACATCATCAAAGCTCCAGAAGTAAGAGCAACTATTGAATGGAGCATACAAATAATGAAAAACCCTGGCAAGCTCATTGAATCAGAATAACTAATGAAAACTCCAATTTCTAACCAAAAGAGCCTCAATGAAAATAAAAAAAACTTACTTGAACCCTTGACCCTATATGCAAAGCCTTGTATGAAAAGATAGATGAAAGCTTTGGATTCAAAACCCTGTCCCCAAAGCTGAGGTGTTGAATGGGAGGGAGAAAGTGAAAAGAGTTTATATAAAAGGAAGAGTTTCTAATGGAAAGTAGCAAATTGGAGTTTATAACTTGGGATTAGGAGCAGTAATGGGGGATATCAAAGCCAGCTGTATATAATTGAGTTTATATTTTAAATGGAGATTTGATTGATTTTATTTAGAGGAACAAAAACAAGATTTGAGATTGCTTCATTCCAAAACCCACCATGCACAAAATTCCTGGCTTTTTTTTAATAATTATTATTTAGAAGAAAATGCCAGGCTTTCCTTTGTTAATTAATAATAATAACAATTTCCTTTCCTCAATGTGCAAAGCAAATCATCATCTGTGGGTCATGGAGTCATGGGTGAATATTGTCTTTCCCATTTTTTTCACCTTAATTTTTTCAATTAATCAATGATTTCTTTGAGACTTGAGAGGATAAAATTGTAAGATATCTTTGTTATATATGGAATGGGATCATGTAGGGCCAAAAATTAAGACTTTTTTGGGTATTTTTGACCAATCCTAATAAATTTTCTTACACGAAAAAGTACTTTAATGTCTTGAATTGAGGAGATCTGGTTTGGATGATTGGTCCTCATTTAGAAAGTAGTAATGGGTCACCATATTAGGGACTTTGGCTCATCTGCTGCTCTAGTTGTCATGTTGTCATTTTTATTTCATAAAAAGAAAATAATAAATGAAGTCACCCTACTTCATATAATTTCATAAAATAATGCCACTAAAAGCATAATCAAAGTTTTTCTCATGATTATGTCTTTTTCTTATGTAACTTATTCATTTTTGTTATCCTATAAGCAAATCCAAAAGGAAATAGAACCTTGAGCCCCTCAAAGAGGCAAGGCAACTATGTTTATTTATTCTAATCTCTAAACACCACCAAGCCAAAATCTTGTCAATTTGACAATTTCTCGTCATTCTAGTGAAAAGCAAGCTTAAGTTAATTTTACAAACAAAAAAACTAAAAGTTTTTTTTTTGGCCAGAGACCCCTGACCCTGAGTAATTAACTTACAAGTTACAACTTTTAAGACCCAAAAAAAAGAAATGAAAAACCCAAAGTTGCTTTTGATGGTTTTAAGATTGCTTTGCTAACTTTACTATTACAACATTCCAAGCATTGTTGCTTTAGTTCTGTTGGCCAACCAAATGACAAACGATGCTGGTTTTCAAGAGGAAGCCAAGCCATCATTGCTAGCTCTAACCTTACAGCTGTACAGAATAAAGGATTCAATTTGATGTTAAATACATCTTCCGACATGGATAATCTGGCAATTTTATTAACGTGAAAGAGAAATGAACAAGAAATTCAGTCTTGTTCCTGGATTTCACATTGATCACTTCAATGGAGTATCAACAGATTCAGCATGAACAACATATTAAAAAGTCTGCCCTGAGAAGACTTTGATATCGGTAAGCTTTCATCACCAAGAAGCAACAAACAAGATTGTAAGCAAAGATACAAGAAAATGGCAGCAGCTTGTATGAAGCTCATTCAGGATGTACAACAATAAAAGAATAGATATCAAAATTTCAGACAACAATGTGCCCCATCTTACTCCTTATATATATAATTCCTAAAATTATCTAGTTAATCCTCCTACTCCGTGGTGACAATTAGAAGCCATTTAATTCTGTTAAAAGGAAAAAGGTACAGTTTCAGTTTTTACTTTTCTATTGGCTCAAACAGCATTCGAAAGGAATTGTTGTCTCTATTACCAGCAGCAGCCTTACGGTGACGTCTTGAACCAGATTTCCTATCCCTCCCATGTCTGGGAATCCTCCTCCCAGGAGTTTTTCCACGCGTATTGATAACAGGCAGAGCTTGTGGGAGTTGAGTCATAGTAGCAACTGGTGGAGGCATATGCTCCAGCAGATCTCTGTGGTATGCCTGTGAACAAAACATCACTTGAAAATGATTACATGCACCTTACATATCTATACAAATCCCCACCCCTACCAATGCACAGTTGCACACACATAGACAGAGGAAAAAGCCTAAAGCCTATGCCATACCTCTAAGCAAAGAAAAAATTTAAAAGACACAAGGCCTCAATCCTTTAATTAAGCATATCAAGCACTAATACGCATGATATTTGACATCAAAAGTTACTTGAAACATGTGTACTTCCTGATGTATTTGAGGATATGGAAAACATACTGCCCTCCGAGACTCCCTAGCTTCTTTCTGTTTTCCCCATCTTCTCAGAAAAATATAGCTTGGTTTTATGTTCTAAATTGATGCCCTATTCCAATACAAAATTATATACCTGTATGACAAAATTGCGTCTTTCACAATCCAAGAACATATTGATACTCCAATCAACTTTTGCCATTATTCTATCCCTTACTGTGGCAAAGCTTAGCTGGTCCCTGGACGTAAAACGATCAACTTCATTGAACCATAGGCAGGTAAACAGATTTGTAATGGGAATATGTTCCTTTATGAGCACACAACCTTCAGGAACATCTGCAGAAATCCAGCCAGGCACCACAAAGTTACATGTTCTGAACGATAGAGAAATGGGTGAAACAATTATAAGGTAAAGGCAAGTATATATTTGAATTTATGCAAACTATTCTTTATACCACTGGTTATAGGAAGCTTGGCCTCAGAATATGGTGTTAATCCCTCCTTTCTATAGAAATCCACCTGCTCATCAATTGAGGAATTATCATATTTTCCAGCAGCTTTATTTGCTTCAGCCTCTACAAAGACATCAAATCGTCTATAGTGTCTTGATATTGCAAAACTAGCATTTTGGCGCCACAAGAATCTGAGAGTAAGAATGATCAAATTAAATTCAAAATTATCTCCTCATAACACAAGATGGGCCTAACCGCTTATTGTCATTGCATCACAAACATACAAGATCATACTTTAGATGGCATTCCCAGAACCTCTCATTCCACCAAATATCAAATAGCAAACGAAGGCAAAGGCTATATTTTGATAGCTTAAAGCTATATGAACAAATTTGGTTAGTTTCATGAAATGACAAAGAGATCTTGATGTATTCATTATAACTAAGAGATGCAACCTATCAGACAGAATAGATATCACACAATTTAAAAATTTAAGAATCCTTTTTAAAAATGAACAGGAATATGAAATTATAAATAAAATAATAAGATAGATTGTACCTCTCAAGAACTTGATAAGGATCCACAACAAGCTGGAGCTTTCCGTCAATCCATATGGAGTAGCGAACATTTGGGAAGATTCTATGAAGCAAAAGCTTTGGGACCTGCCATGTTAAAAAGGTTCAACAGTCCCTTATGTCAGATTACCTATGGCGTTTCTGAAAAGGATTAATGCAACAGATGTCCCTGAACGTTCACCAAATATCTAGTTCTTCAACTCTTATTCTGTGCTATTATGTAAATTTAGGTCCATTTTGAATAAAAAACAGACAAGGATGACAGTCAACGTAATCTTGCAATAGCCTTCCCATACACTTTTACTTTCCCTTTATCTTTGCATTGGCAGCATCAAATGCTTCAAAAGAAAACACCAGTAGTCTCTAAACTTGGCAATAAGTCCAACTGCCATAGGACAAGGAGACAATTGTTGCTAAGAACCTATAAACTCAGGCATTATTGTACTAGCTATAGACCAAGGACACATCCCGATCCTCTACTTCAAGACCTAACCAACCAAACAAATGTCCTTCTTCTTTGTCAATCACAACCAAATAAAACTAAATAGTGGTCAGCACTGTTAGTAAACAGCAAACGATAAAATGCGATATACCAAGTCCACAGTAATATTAAGTTTCTAGCAACCAGATTACTAAATGAACCAAATTGCAAAATCTGCCTCACATCCAAGCAAAATATTACACAAAACTATATACAAAAGGCACAAGGACATGAAAACGTAACAATTAAGATGATTCAATGAAATCAGCAACAGTAATTCCCATTTTCTAGCATATGTACTCAGAAACCAATATCCTTGCTATCAAAATAACTAAACTAAGATTCAAGGATCTCATCACGCTCAAAGGTGAACATATTATAAAAAGTTCAAGAAATAATCAAGAGAAAAAGAAAGTGTACATCAACTAAACCAAAGTAGGCTGACCTTCCCATTACGTCTTGCATCACTGTAAGGAACATTGTGGATGACAACAATTCTCCACAAACCCACCCTTTTACTGCTATCCAAAACACTTTTGTTCTTCATATATGCTTCTGTTTCTTCATCAATAAACATGTAGAAAGGAATGTTTTTCTTTGCTTCTTCACTAATATTTATGGGTTGTTGTATAATGTCATAGTTACCTGGAGAAATATAAATACAACAACGATGAGGATAAAAATACATAAATGCAAGAAGCTCTTATCGTACTTAATCCCTAGAAATACCAAATATGGCCGATGCAACAATGATGTCATGGAACTGCTGCAACTCTGCAAGGTCAGCTTCATCAAAGTCAAATCCAGTCTGGTGACCAGGTTTACTTCCCTTAACAAATCTGACAGAAAGAGTATACAGATTATATAACATTAAAGCGCAACTAGAGGAACAAAACTCAAGAAAAATAATTCACTGAAACATCTAAATGCACCATATGACCCATAAAAAATCACATAAACTTCTGCTCGCAATGTCTTCAATGAGTATGCTACACTGAAAAGGTGACAGGGGAATGATACCTACCCACAGTGCACTGTCATTGACTCTTTTACGTCAAAAGAATCATTTCTTTGTTTTAGAGATGGATATCCACCAAAGTCAGAGCCCCCATGCGGTTCACTTTTTATAGGATTTTCATCATGAGCATATGTCAAATTATGAAGCAGTGGAGACGGTGATGGGGAGCTTGGCATGCTAGCTATGGCCTGATCCACAGGAATGTAACATACTGGACATGCTGAAAGGTGACAAACAAGAATAAGATAAGTCACCAGATAATGGAGCATATACTAGATATGCACCTATGTTAAAGAGAGTTATGCCATTCTTATGACTATGGGTGGATCTTATATTGGCGCAAGAGTTATTATAATTGAAAAAACATTACTAAAATTACATTACAGTCCATGTTCCATCAATTAATGCAAGTGTGATACTAAGAACAACAAATGAGCTCAAACTTACGGCGAGGTCCAATCCGTCTAAGATTAGGTGGAGGAGGAGGAGGAAATGAGAAATTCGCGCATGGATGGTTAAATGGCAAAATGGTTGCCCCTTTGGAAGCAGGAATTGGAAATCTATCCCCATCATCTCCTTTCAGACTGTTTGCCTCAGAATAATGTTCATCTTTCTGCAAATCCTTCCTTCCAAGGATGCTTGAAGCTTCAGGAGTGTTATGGGCGCCATTGACAAAAGGAACTAGGCCCAATGTTCCAGTCCGTTGATCAACATTCGGACTAGTGCTCTCTGATTTATTTAATCATACAAAATACAAACCAGGAAAGAACTGAATAAATTATTGCCTCAAACCAAATTGCCATGATGATGATAAAAAGTTACAGACCCTTAACATAAACCAGTAACATGGACCAGTAGAAGACTTATTATACAATATGTCAATCGATGCCTATTTTCCCAATAGAAGTAACACATAATCCTCTAATTTAGTATCTGAGAATCAAGTTAGAATTAAGAACCCAGAGTAACAGAAAAGGAACAAACCTTTGTTGACAACAAAAGAACCCAAAACAAAGACCAAAAGTGCGAAGGCAACGAGAAGCAGCATGGAGACCTTCCGACGACCTAGGTACCGGCACCAAAGAGAGGGCAGAGACCTCTCCTTTTCCCTAGAACCTGAAAGCATCTTGGTTGAACTCTTTCGTACGCTACCAAAAGATTTAGAATGCAATAATCCTCCAGGACCAGCAATAACACCATTGAGGTTTGCCAATGACCCATAACTCCCGTTACGTTGACCCAATGACCCTCCAGTCATTGTATCTCAAATCCAACTCCAAGTTCCTCTCTCATTTCCTTTTCAACCTCTCATTCACTCACAACCAGCCGAACAAAATCTCGAAGAAACTGTACAAGAAGGAAATTATTTTATGGCTATGGCAGTTCAGAAGCAAAGCCAATGACCCAATTCTCTGTTTGATTCAAAGAATACTGCGAATACTGGCCTATAACTCAAACCTCTAATCATGCATATTAACAGATATACCAATAGCACAGTTCTCCAAAGCACTTCAATTTTGAAGTTGTTCCCCAATCTAAAGGTGATTGATTCTGTTCCACACAGGCCAAAAAAAAACAGAAAATCAGATAACACTTTCTCCAAAACCAAACTATGCATTAGAAAACAAAACCATTGATCCAATTCTCCATAATTTTATAGTGCAAACTGCAAAGGATTGAGTTTACTGTGAGGCCTCTAAATCAAAACCTCTAATAATGAGAAGATGCAAACACAATGCCAAAATAGAAATCACGTTGTTCCTTTCACCTATGTTGATTAAATTATGCTAACGGGAAGTAATTAAGCAGAAAAAGAACATAGAAGAATTGAACTTTCTCTACATCAAGCCTTGAAATAACAAAAACCCATCATTCAATTTCAACTAACTTGATATCCAAAACCAATGTGATTGAATGCTATTAACCGAACAGAAGAGAAAAGAAGGGAAAAGATCGAACATATAGTCGCATAAAAAATATGACATTGTAAATTTGAACCCAGTTTAGAATTTCATTAAATTTGATCTCACGAACCAATGTGATTCAATTAATTAATAAGTACCCACCAGGAAATCAATTGCTTTCTAAATTAAAAACTGCAACTTTATCCACGACCCAGAGGGAAATTAATAAGACCCATTAAAAAAATTTTAATCACAGTTTGAATGAAATTATTCTAAATCTAGGAGTTCAAATCCAAACCCAAATCATACTCCAAAAATCGGAAAAAATAAAAATCTAAAAAAGTGTGGAAAATTACTTACCTATAAGAAAATGTAGGTCCCTCGTTTGAATTGTATGTTTTTTTTTCTTCTTTTTTGCTTCTTCAATTTTCTGTAGAATGTTTTGCTTCTTTTTTTTTTCCTTTTTCTGATGGTGATTGTTTTAGAAAGGGGGAAAATGGAAATTACTGATTTTCAATTATTCCATTTTTGTAAGGAAAAATAAAATAAATAAGATCTCGAGACAAATGTGACGAATGTAGTTAAGTTTTTTTTGACAATTGAATGATTTATTCTATATCCTACGTGGATAATGTGCTTGGGAATGGAGGGAAAAATCCACTGCGCTTGCTCCTATATTATTCTTCCAGAACCACTAGTTGTCTTCTAAGTATTGGTTATAGGCATAACACAATAATTTTACAGGGGAAAATGATGTTTCATATGTTTCAACTAACATTTAAATTTAAATTTTTTAAAAAAATTATTCAGAGAAATATAAATAACGTGATGAGGACAAAAATGAAGAATTCATTTTCTAGTTTTAGGGTAAGATTAAATTATAGTTTAAAATTTACTAGGTGATATTTTAAAATTAATTTGTATGCTCTTTGGAGAAAAATATATACTAATAATTGTGATAATAAAGAGTCACTATGTTTTGGCCAAAAAAAAAAGTCTCACTATGTTTGAAAACACTTTTTTTTTAGTAGATAAAGACTCACTATGTTAGTGGGTGCTTAGAAAACAATCATGGTGGTATTTTGGATAAGAATGAACTATTGTAGTGCTACTTGAAAATGTTGTCTGAATTATTAAGTAGATTTAATATTGATTTTGATGGAGAAGAGAAGTTGAGAATTTAATATTGATTTTGATGGAGAAGAGAAGTTGAGACTTGAGACGATAAAAAAAATTACTTTGTTGTTTGTTCCAATTCCTTAAAATAATTTTTTATATAAACTAATTCCAGAGAAACTCTCAACAAAGAATTGACATTCGTTCCAATTCCTCTTACTTTCATAGTGCAATAGTAATCATTTATAGGAGAAGGGGATAATTAAAATTGAGGAGAAAATCTCTATGATAAAGAAGACAGAAAGTGCTGATACTATTTCGATTGCAAGCATACAGAAGTATGGAGTAACTTTGATAAACTTTAACTGTCAAGTAATTGGCATACTTAGTACAGAGGAAAGGAAGGGCAAAAAAATAGAATTGGTAAGAAGAGGGCACGAAATGTAGAATGTCAGGGAAGCTACTCCTCAGTTTTTGCTTTCTTCTTTGATTTACCTTTGTGAGAAGGCTCTGAGAGCCCTGAAGAAGTTGTTCTGCTGTCACCCTTCCGAGAGGCTTCTTTAGATTTTGAAAGTGGAGTTGTGTCATTACTCCTTGTTGACTGGTTCATGGATCCGGTAGATCCATGCTCATGCTTTCTTTTCAAAGGCTCCGATAGTCCACTGATTCCAGAGAATTTACTTTTCTGTCTACTGCCATGTGTGCTGACAGACCGCCCCAAAGACAGAGAGTTTCTCCGACCTTTACTTTGCATAGGAGTTCGAAAAGGACTCGAAGAAGTCATCAAGGTTCCAGATGATTTCTCGTAAATCAGTCTCTTGCCTGATTCATATTCTCCAGGCTCCATGTAATGGACAAGGGAGACTCGTCGTGAAATCTTTCCAACTATCAAAGAGAGAATTTTGTATCAAGAAAATGATAAACTTCATCTGGAAATTGGAATACAGACCTAAGTTCGAAAAGTTCAATCATCACTTCACAACTGCGGAACCACACTGGCAACATGCTACTGATGAATTTCAAATAAAGCTCAACCAAATTCCTTGAACTTCTACTTAATAACAAGGAAGAGCACACGGAATGAACATTTGTCAGATAAGGATCTATCATGGATATATGATGCCAGAACAAACGAGATGGGAGTAGAGAAAACAATCTTAGAAAAGGTGAACAAAATTTCGCCTAAAGAAAGCTTGGCAACTCACCAATCCTTCCCACTTCCTTAATCCATAGGAGCAAAAATTTATATTAAGATCATAACTTAAGCTTAGAATCCTACCCAGGCAGCAATTAGCCTAAAGAATATGCCAATGCATGAGTATATGACATCAACCATCCTCAAACTGAAGCTTGAGTTTAAAAAGACCATTTCAAGATCTTAACAGCCTCATGAAATAGACTGAATGCCACCAGCAAGCAAGATGAGTAATCAGGTCTAAATAAATTAAAACACTAGTTTCACAGCTAATAAGAAGAAGAAGAAAAGTTTGGTCAATCCAAAAGAGACATACAAGACAGCTAGTTTCATCAGTTAAACATACATCTTCAACTGTCTAGAACATAAGAGAACAATAATTAACATGCCTATGATCAAGATTTCGTTGGTTTGGGAAATCCCCAAGTCACTTTCATTCATTCTTTTGTTCAATTTAGAATGCAAGCAAAAGGAATTTGCAAAATGTAATATAGTACCGAATTTCGACTCTGACGCAGAGGAGACAATAACAGTTGCATCTGGCTCTTGAGAAGAGCTGCTTACAAGTTCATAAGCTCTTCCTGACATATTGAAACAACTTCAAATTAATAATAATAACAGCAGTTTTACTTCAAAACATTCATATAAAGTTTTCAATCTATTTCAGCTTAAACAACATTGCAACAAACTTGCATATAATATAAATAATTACCATTAGAATCTACAAAACTGCCCAACTTTCCATCAGCACCAAGCTGAAGAGTTAATTCTTTGCCATCAATTTCAGGAGACTGCAAACAACAGCCACAACAACAAAAGTAAAATTATGGAAGTCCCTAACTTCACTTCAAATTTAAACAGACAAGAAAAACAAATTAATTAGAAACGAAAGATGGGTACATGATGAATAGGCCATTGAATGAGGAAAAGCTCGGTGGAGTCCGACAAAGAAAGGTCGACGAGTTTCTCCGACGAATCTTCCCCAAATTCTGGCGGAGGCATGTAACCACTTGCTTCAACCGAACCCATATTGCCGAATTTCAATCAGTATTAGAAACACACAAAAATCTATCGACGACTGCTTAGTTATAACTTAGAACCCTAACAAAAAAAGGCGTGAGTGAGTGCGCAAATGGCCGCCTAACCAAATTTTCGATTAACTTGAAATAAGAAAAATTATCAAAACCTACTAATAATTAAGGAGAAAAGTCCCTTGGGCTCTAGCCCATACATAAATGCCCATGAAGACATCAGAAATTGGACTTAGCTTCGTTCTTTTAATTTGGACACATGAAACAAAATGATTAACAGGCTTTCGTTAGGAGATTAGGAATTGGGCCATGAATGCAAAAAGGGCCCAAGTTTACTTATGATGTTCTTTAGGAGGTATGGAAAAAATATTTTAAAATAAAATAAAAATTTATCTTAAACATCTTTAATCTTTTAGATTAGAACTTTTTTTAATTTTTAATGTCTTTGTAATAACTTGAAACATACCATAAAAGCATAAAGCATATAGAAATGAAGCTTAGATTGCTTGCCTTGTGAAGCAAAGGTGTTAAAATGCCTAACTTTTCCACTTTCTCTTTATATTGATGCCAATTTTCTTTAGTTAAGTAAGTTAGGCATCATAGTAATTCCCATAACTTCAAATTTCTTTTGCTTTCTAAGAACTAATCATCTTTATATAATAAAATAATAATATTCTAATGACAATCTTATAGAATCAAACTAAGAAAATGATATCTCAAAAAAAAACTAAGAAAATGTTTTTTTAATCATATTCTCACTCGATTGTATCCTTCAAATAGGATTCCATATCCATCTTAATCTTTATTTACCTAATTTTCAAACTGCTTATGATATATTTTTATCAATTTGAAAAAGATAGAAAGATAGTGAAAGAGGGAGAGAAGTAAAAATATTTTTCCCAAAGTGGATCGACAACTTATGACTAAAGTTGACTAGCCACCAAGCTTTGCATATTTTCCCCCTACATCAAAGGCATTATTTCACAGCACTCAAGATTTATTACTTGGGCATTATAATTAACACCATTGAACTTCTAATAATAAGGCCATGAAAGTGGCAAGTTGGTAACAACACTCAATCAATGAAGTTAGACATATTTTTCGAGAAGGAAACAGATGTGCGGATTGCTTGGTTTTTTTGGCCCATGAGATTGATCAAAGAGTAGTGATCTGGGATCATCCTCCGGTTCAAGTTCTTCCATTATTGTAGGATGACAGAAGTGGAGTTGGCGTTGTGCGACCTTAGTCGCTAGTTTTACATATCTTGTTCATTTGTATCAAAAAAATGAATTTGTGAAATTGGCCAAAAACAAGAAGAGGATATCTTTAGCTTCAATTTCAATTTTGTAATTATTTGCAAAGTATGCGGTCTATATAGCAAAAATAAACTAATGTAGGATGAACATGTGATATATACAGTGGAAATTGGAAACATTTCCTTCCAATTATTATCATATTCACACATTTAGTTGATCTTATCTCCAACACAACAATAATTATTGAAGGAGGAGCCTATACTCCATAAATCTCAATCTAATTAATTTGTGGTTCAAGTGCGCTTGAAGACTATTATTGCACACCCATAAAATAAATGCTAAATCTAATTGTAGTAACTTTTTTGTTGCATCAAAATAAGGTTTGCCCTGCCCTGTCTAATCCTCTCCCTTTGTTCTCATGTGAAAAAAAAAATACTATAAAAAATCACCTAGTATAAAATTTGATTGGGATTTGAGAATGGTCAAGATAGAAAAATTGAATCCAAAGTTGTTATAATGAAGTTCACAAGTGAAAAGGTAGGGAAGCATGCTGGATAACTAGTTTTAGCAACTTAGAAGAGTTGCTGCAAAACATTGAATGTCAATTGACAATTAATACCTGGCTTAATGGTGAGGGGTAGATAGGTGGTCCAATATGTTAGCTCATCTTCCACATATATGAGAAAAAATACTCATAAAAACTATGGGTCCATAGCTTGATAAATGGAAACTACTTACCAACAATATACAATATCTCTTCAAACATGACATTGATATTATTATTCTTTTGTAATATCATATCATATATTCATATTCACCCAACTACACATATAATAATCGATTTTTTATAACAATAATTATTGAATTAAAGATAGACAAAATATTCAACAAAAAAAAACTTTTTTTTGGCCATAACAAAAAAAATACTATTTAAGTCTTGATGTTCTCACGGTGAAATCTAACAAAAAAGAAAATCATGTAAGTCTGGTTAAAACTTACCTCCTATTGTGGGAGGTTTCGGATTCGAATCCTGAAATGGACGGGATGGGATTATGGGAAAGGAGAGGGCTACCTCCTATTATGTAGTCCATTTCAATATCATGTTCATGAGTAGCAAAAGATTTAAGTCTGGTAAAAAATATGTCTTGATGTTCTGTCCATTTCAATATCATGTTCATGAGTAGCAAAAGATTTAAGTCTGGTAAAAAATATGTCTTGATGTTCTTGCAGTGAAGTCCTTTAACAATAACTCACACACATTCATAACAAAATCAATGTATGAGGATTCTTTTTTTTTTCTCAGAGATTAACGAAATCAAAATCTTACTCTTCGACTCATATTCAGATGCCAGATAAATAGCACAATAAAAATTTTGTGATTGTTAATTTTCTTATAAATAAGTTTCTTGTTAGAATTTTATATTATAATTCTAATTGGATTGTCATTTTTTATTTTGAATTTCTAATTATAATATGCCAATCTTTGAAATGTTCTCTTGGGGACATTCTTATTAATAATATGGTTGACTTATAATGTTGTCATGGCAATTGCTGAAAACAACTTTGCTAGTTGTTGATGACTAAATTATCAACAAGGACGACCTTCGCAGATCGTCAAGGTTAATCTTTTAAATTTAGGAAAGCGGAAAACCTGCAAGACAACAAACACCTAAGAGTGCAGTGTTCAATCCCCGCATTAGCACTCCGATGGTCAAGTCAGCAAATTTTCAAAGTATTAGAGAATATTTAGGAGCTAGGTAGAGATTAGGGTTGGAAAATTAGAGAATAAATGAGAGAAGTGTATCCTATTTATAGTGGTAGACGGCCCATGGGGTGGATTCCCGTGTGGGCTTAACCCTGATCCAAGCCCAAGTGTACGAAAGTTGAATGGACCTTTAAGCCAATTAATGTTTGAGTTTCATCGGATGCTAGATATAGAAGTGTACCGCTCGGCATACTACGTGCAACGTAGCAGGTCTTCGTAATTTACTTAGATTAAGCAGTTGAGTTGAGAGTTATACACTCAACCCTACTATTTCTTCACCATTTCCCCTCTCGGCTCTCACTTTCATAAATGTCATTAGTTCTTTTTCATCCACAAACTTTGTTACTAAGAGGCCTTTTCAAGGAGGCAAAATCACTATCACTAATTTTCATACCTTACCATCCATAAAAGAAGATGACAAATATTGTAATCAATCAAAGAACTCAAGAAAACTTTTCAATTGTTTGTTCTCCGTTTTTAAACATAAGAGTGGCCATGGCCCCCCTTCCCTCTTTGCACAAATCCCTTGAAAAAATACAGAAAGATTTGCCCAAAAGAAATAAAATAATGTAGTTGGTAACTAAGATACAAATTAGAAAGCCCATAATCATGAGAAGCTTTACCAAATGTTGAATTGAATGGAGACATGGGTAATACACAAGCCAAAAACAATGGACCAATCCAAGGCTATCCTTGAGAGCTTGGAAATGGGTCCCAAGTGTTTGTTCAATTGTCTTAGAGAGAGAAGACATAGCCATAAATTTCACATATGCATATGATCATATGGATAAATTAAACTGTTTGTAATTTAATAGATTTGGACAGCTATTGTTGGCTTGGTTAATGTTTTCCCTTAATTTTTTGTTTTTAATTTTTGGGTATTTTTTTCTTCTTGGACAAAAACATTGTACATGCACATGACTTGCATTGGATCCATGTGGGTTGGTTCTTCAGCTAGTATTTTTCTTGTACCCCCATGTATTTGTCTTTTTATTCAATCTTCATTGTCAATGGAAAGCAAAAATAGAAATAGTAATCATTGGAAAAAAAAGAAAGAAATAGTAATCATTGTAAAATTTTAACTTCACAATCGTAATTAAAAGAATGAAATATATTATTATTATTTAATAAATATTATTAATTAGTATTAAGTAAGTAAGTAAGAAAACATGTATTATCCTCATAACTCCGCTTGTTAAGTTTAAATTTTACACTTACAATATACAAGCATTATTAAGATACTAATAATAAAAAAAGTTGTTCTTGATGCCATCCCTTTGAGATTGCATTGCATTGTTAAAAAAATATATGAATGGACAATAATAATATCGAATACAGTTACTCATTCGGTTCCGTCTACTTTTAAAAGAAACTCTTGTTCCTTTTTATATGTCCATTCTTAATTACCTAAACTATATTTTACTTTTATAGCTCTAATTAATACACAATATGATAAATATATAGTGAATATTGCATACACAATATGAAGAGAAAAGAGAAAATGTTAAAAGTGAAAAATTATAATAAATATATCAAAAGGTTAATGAAATACCTACTTTTCTTACTTAAAAGCGCATATAATTAGAGACAGAAGGAGTAAATAATTGTGAAACTAATATCTAAAGTCAAAGTGTTATACTAGTAGTCAATTTAAGTAGCAAAGTCATTAGTGCATGGAAAATGATGTTTGTTTTTCTCAAACTAAGCTCTCTTGGTCACCTTAAAATAGGTCAGAACTAGGAAAATTTGTACACAAATGACAAATGTCAATTTCTTTGATTAGAAAAAAAATAGTACTAATGGTTTATTTAATCATATATTGGGAAATATAATAACTAAACTATGCTTACTAGGTACTACTATTACTTACAAAAATGATGTGATTAAGTGACATGCAATTTTGACCACACGATGGCAAATGGACGTTGATGATGTCATTTGGAAATTGATTAATGAAGTGGGACCCTATCAAACATGGGACAAAAAAGATTACAGTGTAAGTGAGTTGGATGGTAATTTTCTCACCTAACAGTATTTATGAAGTAAACTGAAATATAAAAAGCTAAGGAAAAGCCAACGACCTTCCCTCTCAACTTTTTCTTACTGTCTTAATCCAGAGTAGTTTCAACAATTCCACACGCTCTTCTTGAGCGACTGAACTACACTCATTACTTTAAGCATAATTTTATTTTATAATAATAAATAAAGCCTATTATTATTTTTTTTAAGACAAGTATCTTATATTATCAAAGTTAGTTGTATTTAGTCTTAGCCTCTCAGGATTAAGTGTGTCAAATTATTCCTCGAAAAATAAAGAAGTGTGTCAAATTAAATTCTCAATATTTTTTATTTTACTTATTATAATATTTTAACTCAAGATTTTATATAAAAAATTGAATATTTTCTATTCAATTTTTTTTAGGAGCATCTAGCATTAAACTCAATGGTAAGGTATATACTTCCTAGACTGCAAGGTCTTAAATTTAATTCGATGTGTGTGAGTTTTGTGCAGATTTATACTAGATTTGTTAAGTTTATTAATTATGTGTTATGTTTGTTATTATATGGCTTGTTTATTTGGTCATTTCTCATTAGATATTTGGATATGTAAGAAATTATTTGATTGTAACAAAATGTAAATCTGTCCTTCCAAAAAAAAAACTTTTCAAAGATTTTCTATTCAATTTAATAAATTTGATTACAAAGATTTATATTTTACAATTTTATGTTATTAATTTATATTCAATTTGTATTAGCATAGGATAATGAATGTGTAACATTATTTTTAAATTATTTTTTTTATTTCTATCGAATTTCATCCTTCATTTTTCTTCAAACATCCTTTATGTCCTTCATAGAAATAAATAATAAAAATAAAAATAATAGTATAGTTATTAGTATTATTAAAAAAAAGCAACAAACTTATGATTGCTTTTGATTCACTTCATACCCTAAATAAAGAAATTATTCCCTCATTAAATCCAATTAAGAAACAAACAAACTCTCTCAAAAGCGCGTGGGATCATCAAACACATCAAGAATGTCTTTTTACACATTGGGTTTCACAAAACTCTAAATCCAATAAAAATTAAAATAAAATATTTAATACCCGCCGTTAAATATTATTATCAATAAATTATTGCCTCCCAAAATTATTAATTTCCAGTTTTCCACACACTCAACCAAAAATGAAAAAGGCTCTGTAAAATTAAAAACAAAAACAATTTCTTTTCTTTGCTCCCTTTAGATCCATTTCTCTCTCTTTTCATCTTTTACTTGCAAACCCTAGATCACTTAACTCTTTCTAGGGTTTCCAGAGTTTTAATCTTTTTTACTGCAAAGAAAGAAGCTTTTTCTTAAAGGTGCTTGAAAGAAAGTGTAGTTATTTAGTGGGTTTTTGTTGTTGTTTTTCTTTTTCTGGTTTTTGAGGCTTTTAGGTAGTTTAGAATTGTGGGTATTGATGAATCATTTCGCAGAATAAGGAGAATACAAGAAAAACTAGTGTGTAAAGAACTGTCATTTTCAAAGGTGGTATTGAAGTTGTTTTAGTTTGGTTTTAGGAAGTGGAAATCTTTCAGGGAAGGTTGTCCTTAAATTGAAGTTTCTTCCTGAAATGGGCCTTGGCTTATTTCAGTTTGCTTGAATGTTGTTGAAGTATAGGGATTTTGATTAGATTTGGAAAATTTGCACTGAATATTGTACTTTTAGTAAATTTTGGAGGTTTATCCTTGTCTTTTCGAAAAACTAGGTTCTTGGCTATATTCATTCGGTTTAATGCTGGAGAAGAAATGGGATTTTTAATTAGTTTGGAAATTTGATTGGAATATTGGGGTTTTAGCTTTTAGTTGAGTTTATAGGTTTCGTTTTCAATTTTCTTCCTTTTTGGAGTATGATGGGACTGGATGAGGAGGATAATGTTGGAAACATAGAATTCCTGAATGAATGAAATGTAGTTATTGACTATAGAAGAACTTAAGAAGGGTTTTTTGAGGGTAATCTTGTTGTAGGATGGGTTGCATTTGTTGCAAGCCTTCTGCTATTGAAGATAGTAAGGAGAGTCCTAGAGAGAGGCCTTTGAGTAAGGCCTCATCAGATGTTAGGGTATCAAGGGCTACTTCTTCAAGGAGGGAGGAAGCTTATAGAGCAAAGGATCGGTATGATAGCAATGAAGGGAGGACAATGTTGATTGATAAACAAGTGAATGGTTCAGTTCGGTTGCATGGAGAGAATACGGATAGGAAGAGGGAGAAGATGGAATATGTGGTTAGTCAACACCCAGCTATGGGTAGTGTTCCGAAAGCTGCAGAAGGAGAGCAGGTTGCTGCAGGGTGGCCTACTTGGCTTGCTGCAGTGGCAGGAGAAGCAATCAGGGGATGGGTACCACGGCGTGCAGACTCATTTGAGAAGCTAGATAAAGTAATTACACCCTTCCTTATTTTAGTTCTTTAACTACAATGTTGCTCAATGTTGTACATGCTTGGTCCTCTTGTTGCAAATATCATACTAGATGATTTCTTTAATTGACTTTCTGATAATTTTAGTATTTCCCTGTTAGTCTCTGCATTGACTGTCAATCCATTTGAAAATTCATTAATGATTGTAAACTACGTTATCATAATTTGAAATTCCTAAGCGGCCATAGCCCGTCAATTTAGTAGTTTTAGTAGTCTGCATTTTAAAGATATCTTCATTCCATGCTCATGCTTGACATTGCTATTCTCAGAGGTCTATAGTCGGACCTCTGTCCTTGAATGCAGAATTTTTCTTACATTGCTAAATATCTGTTCAGTGTTTTGATCGTATATATATGAATCATGACCTTTTCTTTTATGTATCTACCCAAAGTGATTAAACATTCTAGAAGCTATTTCTGTTTCAGGAGATAGTACCTAGCTTCTATAGTCAATCGGAATTTGGGTATTGCCTCATGAATGATTTAATAGAATAACAAATGTTTTACACTGTAACAAAGCTCATATTATGATATAGATAAAGAACCAATCGAATGACCTCAGATCAGAGCCAAGCTCACCTTGGCCTAAATTAAACTCAGAAAATCAAAAGTACGAATTCCAGTTAAAGACGGAACTTGTGAAGGTTGATTTCTGGAATTCAGTATGCTTTGTTGATTCTGTACCAGAGGGTGTCGATTGGCTTATTTTATAACTAACACTATGGTTTAAATTGACAGTTTCTATGTGTAGTAATCACATTCTTTACCTGAACTTATACTGCCTGTGCAGATCGGCCAGGGAACTTACAGTAATGTTTATAGGGCTCGTGATTTAGATCAAAAGAAAGTCGTTGCTCTGAAGAAAGTAAGGTTTGATAACCTTGAGCCAGAGAGTGTTCGATTTATGGCAAGGGAGATTCACATTCTACGTAGACTTGATCATCCAAATGTTATAAAGCTGGAAGGTCTGGTTACCTCAAGGATGTCTTGTAGCTTGTACCTCGTTTTTGAGTACATGGAACATGATTTGGCTGGTCTTGCTTCTCATCCTGGTCTGAAATTTTCAGAAGCACAGGTACTTCATTTCTTCCCGCAGCTGCAATTTAAGGTCTTCCAAACATGTGGAGTACATGATTTTGCATTTTTTTTGAAAGGCATCCTAATAAGGAGAAAATATTCTTTAAAATCAGAAATTGATGATTTACAGTGAAGAATTATCCTGATATTTAATTTATTGAACTTTTCGTCAGGTCAAGTGCTACATGCAGCAACTATTATGTGGTCTTGATCATTGTCACAGCCGTGGGGTCCTTCACCGTGACATAAAGGGTTCCAATCTTCTAATTGACAATAATGGCATCTTGAAGATTGCAGACTTTGGTCTGGCTAGTTTTTATGATCCACAGCAAAGTCAGCCCTTGACAAGTCGTGTAGTAACTCTTTGGTATAGACCACCAGAGCTCTTGCTTGGGGCCACTTACTATGGTACTGCTGTGGATTTATGGAGTACAGGTTGCATACTTGCCGAGTTATATGCCGGCAAGCCTATTATGCCTGGACGAACCGAGGTGTGCTTTTGTTATTAAATGAATGTTTCCTACTAGGCATTTATAGTCTTAAGTGGAAACTATATTATTTTATGTCAGATGCATGCTAATTAGTTTAGTGACCTACCGTGTGATGCTGTTGTTAGTGTTTCCAATTTTATATTGCCCTAGTGTAAAACTGATTTCACCATGTTAGTGACTGAAGCTAAAACATCTGTCCTGCAATTGGGGTTGTTGTGGAAGTATTAGGCTTGATCAGAAAAGCTCAAAGCAAGCTTTTAATATTTGAATAATTAAGTTTTCAACGAGTCTAGCCTCTTTGCTATCTTGAGAGCCAACTAAATTGAGCTGACTGTTGTATTTGTTATGAAATGTGTTGTCTCCTTTGTTTTGGCAATCTTACATGATTGTATCAAATTGCAAAAAGTTTGGTTATAAGGATTAAATGATTGAGTTCTGTGTCTTTCTGCATTGCAGGTGGAGCAGTTGCATAAAATTTTCAAACTTTGTGGCTCACCTTCTGAAGAGTATTGGCGAAAGTCGAAGTTGCCTCATGCAACCATTTTTAAGCCCCAACAGCCTTATAGACGCTGTGTTGCAGAAACGTTTAAGGAATTCCCTGCACCAGCTTTAGCACTCATGGAGACCTTGCTTTCCATCGACCCTGCTGATCGTGGATCTGCTGCATCTGCTCTCAAGAGTGAGGTATAATGTTCTCAAATCTCAATAAATTAGTTCTGAATATAAAGATAGGGATAAACCATGCATATGCATTTCTATTTTTCCTATCTTGTTCAGGAAGATGGTGTCACAGGGTGAATGTTGGTAATGAAGGTTGACTCTTTGTAAAATGCCTTGATTATTTTTGCAAAGATGCATTAAATCAATGCATATATTTTAGCTCTTTTACCTTTTCAATTCTTATTAGGGATTCTGTCATTGTTGCTATATTTTTGGGAACATGAATTTCCATTGATAGGACACATTCTAGTATCTAAAGACAATTTTATATATGTTAGGGTCTACTTCTTTTAATCCTAGGTCATATTGTTATAATATTCTGTTATAAGATTGATCAATCTTTTCTGTATTATTTAGTGTCCTTGACTTGATATATTTGTGTATTTCAGTTCTTTACAATAAAACCTCTTCCCTGTGATCCTTCAAGCTTGCCAAAGTATCCCCCAAGCAAAGAATTTGATGCAAAATTAAGGGACGAGGAAGCTAGAAGGTGCATAATCTTATATTAACTACAATAAAATACTATTTTTCTTTTAGCTTGTTTTACAGAGGCACTTCTTATGCTGTATGAAAATTTCATGCGTAAGGAAAATTTTGTTTAAACTACTTGAAACTGGTGAGGAATTTACTACCAAAGAGAAATCAAATGTTTTCAGTCAATTTTCGAAAAACTTGTAATTGGTTTTCAATCCAACAACTAAATAATTTTATCTTTTGGCCTTCAACTATACTTGACTGCTGTAAACTTGGTAATTGTTCTAACGGATGAGCTGTTATCATCTTCTTTTGCTGTTCTGTCACTGCTCCCATTGGCCTGAAGTCTTCGAGTGGTTGCTATAGGTGCTGATAAACTACTTTTATTTGTATTGGCAGACAAGGAGCTGCAGCAAGCAAAGGCCAGAGACCTGATCTTGACAGGAGAGGAACAAGAGAGTCTCGAGCTGTCCCAGCACCTGATGCTAATGCTGAACTAGTTTTGTCAATGCAGGTAACTTCTGATTTGGTTAGCAACTTTCCACCTTTTTTATTAACATTTGGTGATGGGCATCATTAACTTAAGTGTGCATCATGATATCAGTTTGTTCATCAATATAACAACTCAGAAGATCTTTAAGCTTAGTGACATACAAAAACAGCTAAGCCTTCCACTTCATCGTGGGTGGTTTTAAACACATTGTCATGTAACTTGTTTTAAATGCTTAGTCCCATTCTGGACACGTTATCAAATTATCCCTCTGTTTTTGAACATAGTTTTGCCCCTCTTTTCTTCTTTTGATCGATGGTTGGCTATTTTAAACTTATAATAAGCATAAATTGAACTCTGAAAGGAAAATAACAAAGGAAGAAGAATCTAACGTCTGGTTTTGGAAATCTGAGTAATCATGATGGGAGAGGAGGGAAGAAATGATTACTTAGAACAGTACATTGATTTGAATTGCTTTTACATTCCAGAAAAGACAAGGGCAATCCAATTCTAAGAGCCGGAGCGAGAAGTTCAATCCTCATCCTGAAGAAGTTGCCTCAGGCTTTCCTATAGATCCACCTAGACCATCTCAAGCAGTAGAATCAAATGCAGATGCACAAGGAAATCTTCACAAGAGAGCCTGCCATTCAGGTCCACTGGCTCACCGCGCTGCATGGGCAAAGTCTGGGAAAAACCTGGATGATGCCCCAAAAGTTTCTACTGGGGCTGACTTGTCAATGATGTCAGGTTTAGTGGCAGCAAGGAGAAGTGGTCTTATATCTGAAGATCGCAGAGAAAGATCTAGTTCTTCACAATCAGAAGCTCCAAAAATGATTGCTAGATTTCCAGGCTCCTTCAAGGAGGCATCAGAATCCTTCATCCAACAGGATCAGAAACATAGCGTTCAGCAGAAAGAAGATGGAAGAAGTAATAATAAAGATCCAGTCCTGGTAAGTGTAAACCTTTTCTTTTTCCTGCATTGATGATTTGTTATGTCAAGTATCTGATACATAATGGTGTTTGTTTCCAGCTTGGTTATGGGTCAAAGGGTCACAAAATCCACTATTCTGGTCCGTTAATAGTTCCATCAGGCAACATGGATCAGATGCTCAAGGATCATGATCGCCAAATCCAAGAAGCTGTTCGGCGAGCACGCCTTGATAAGGCAAAGATGAGAAAAGTTCAGTTAGAAGGGAACCAAATATCAACCAATTCATTATTTGTTTCTGGTCGTTGAGCTAAATTTTGTAAACAGCAAATCAAGATGAGCATTGACATTGTCAAGATGATCGCCGCGAATAATTTGGCTGCCGATTCTCTTGTGAAATATAAATCCAAGTTGTTAGGTGGGGTTCTTTTTTGTTGTATAGGTTGGTGTATTTAGGAAGATGGCTGATGGCCATATTTAGGTAAGTTATAGCTTATTGAAATCAAATGTGTATCTCTTTCCACTCGGCAACTGTATTTTGCTAAGCTATGGCCCATTCTTGTAGAGCTTATTATTAGCCACAAGTTAAATGCAGATATCTGAAATTATTTAATGTGATGGAAGAAGCAAAATGTCCCATAATTTATAATTACCTCTTTTTTTTCTGATATAAAAAAAAAAACTAACATTAATATTAATTTAATGGGTCAGCTCTAATCAAAAGCATTTTTAATTGTTTCTTTAATTTTTTATTCTTTTTCAGTTGTTGTAAATTCTGCGTTTTCCTCTGGTTCCAGTGGAAAACACAATTTCCAAGGCAAGTTCAGACCATGTTACTCTTCCGATTTTACCTCTTAACTGGTAACTTTTGGTTACCGAATACACTAAAGTCCTCGTTTCCTACGGCTCCATTTGCACGTCGTCTTTTTCGACGGCCTCGATTTGTTTCGGTCCCACATAGAGGAGAGCAGCCTTTTGAAGTATAGCTAATCGAAGAACAGCTTTAAAAAAAATGTCTCTTTTCTAGAAAATCGCAGTATCCTGCCATCTATTTTATCATAGTTTTTATAATTCATGGTAATGGAACTTGATAAAGTAACTTTATCTTTAACCACCAAAATTTCAGAAATCACTGTCTTCCCCATAATGACTCTAACAAGATATAGTCTTGAATAATTAATTGGAGAAGATTTCCATTGAGGAAGGATGGAATAGGGATTACGAAAAGTTTGGATATTGATAATTATTAAATATTAAGAACCGATAAGATTATGGATTTTTCTATTTTGAAGGGTAGTTTAGGAAAAACATAAAATTAGTGATAATAAAACTAACATTAATTTAACGGTCAGCTCTAATCAAACGTATTTTAATTGTTTCTTTAATTTTTTATTCTTTTTCATTTGTTGTAAATTTGTCGTTTCTTTAATTTTTTATTCTTTTTCAGTTGTTATAAATTTGTCATTTTCCTCTGGCCCCAATGGAAAACACAATTTCCAAGACATGTTCATACCCTGTTTCTCTTCCGATTTTACCCCTTAACCGGTGACTTTTGGTTAGCGAATACACCAAAGTCCTCGCTTCCTACGGCTCTATTTGCACGCCGCCTTTTTTGACGGCCTCTATTTGTTTCGGTCCCACAGAGAAGAGAGCAGCCTTTTGAAGTACAGCTAATCGAAGAACAGCCCTAAAAAAATGCCTCTTTTCTAGAAAATTGCAGTATCCTGCCATCTATTTTATCATAGTTTGTATAATTCATGGTAATCGAACTTGAAAAAGTAACTTTATCTTTAACCACAAAAATCCCAGAAACCACTGTTTTCCCCATAACGACTCTAACAAGATAGAGCCATTAATAATTAATTGGAGAAGATTTCCATCGAGGAAAGATGGAATAGGGATTACGAAAAGTTTGGATATGGATAATTATTAAATATTAAGAGCCGATAAGATATGGATTTTTTCTATTTTGAAGGGTAGTTTAGGAAAAACATAAAGTTAGTGATAATAAAACTAACATTAATTTAACGGTCAACTCTAATCAATCGCATTTTTAATTGTTTCTTTAATTTTTTATTCTTTTTCAGTTGTTGTAAATTCGTCGTTTTCCTCTGGCCCCAGTGGAAAGCACAATTTCGACGGCATGTTCAGACCCTGTTTCTCTTTCGATTTCACCCCTTAACCGGTGACTTTTGGTTACCGAATAAACCAAAGTCCTCGCTTCCTACGGCTTCATTTGCATGCCGCCTTTTTTGACGGCCTCGATTTCTTTCGATCCCACAGAGAAGAAAGCAGCCTTTTGAAGTACAGCTAATCAAAGAACAACCCTAAAAAAATGTCTCTTTTCTAGAAAATTGTAATATCCTGCCATCTATTTTATCATAGTTTGTATAATTCATGGTACTCGAACTTGAAAAAGTAACTTTATCATTATCGATGGCTTTGGTTCATTATTAGTTCCCTTCATATCATACTAGGTTATGATTCATCCCTTGGAAGATATGGCAGCTTATTTTCACATATTTCATGTGAAGAATGATTACCATTGAACAAATTAGTAATTACCCGGTTTAATTAGTAATTAAACTTTGAATTCAATACTAGATGAGCCATAATGGGTATCAAATTCTACCTCATCTAGTCATGTCAAAAGTTAAAATTAAGCTACAATGATAATTTTCAAGATTTATGTTGCTTCAAACTCAAGGACCAATTGGATTTGATATTCATCATACCATGCATCACAATCATTAGGCAAAAAACCCCATTGCAAAATGCAAATTCAATTAATATGCTTTGTAGATGTCAAAGATCTTAAAAAGGATTTAATTAGAGCTTAATTGAAGGAGAAATCATTAGATAGATCTAAGAAAATCTCAAATGCAACTTTCCCTATCTTTCAAACATGTGATCAATATAAACATGACAACTTGGTTTAAAATAACTGTTGGGATTTGATATTGTTTAGTATTAAAATTGAGTTAGATCCATTTGTTTATAGTACTTCTTTTTTTTCTTTTTTGGCTGTTTTATGGAATTATACCCAAATTTCTATGTACCTTGAATGACCAAATGGTGCATTGCTTTACAACCAATAATTAAGCAAATGTACACTATTTACTACTTTATGATGATAAGGAAAAAAAAAAAAAACTTGCTCAAATTGGAGAGATTTTAGTGGCTGGAATTTCTTATTACTTGACAAACATAATAATAATAACATAAAAAAAGAAAACAAAAAAAATGTGGTCCAAATTTAGTTTTGTTCATAAAAATGAAGAAGAAACAATGGGACAAGAGCGTGGCTGAACCCGAACCTGAAAGTTTTGATTCAATCTTTTGGTCCAAGGTTAGATTGATGCATTAAATGCTTGAAGGACCATCCTCATTACATTATGTCCCCTCCCCAATGTTTTTCTCTTGGTCTTTGAATATTAGTATATGGTATGGATGGTAGGACAATTTCATTTATGGCAAAACACATATTCTTTCTTGCATTTGGGGTTTTTTACCCACTATGATTATATGATTTCAATTGGGGTAAAAATTTTCAATTTCGCCCTGGCCTCTGAGATGGGATAACCATCCTGTTTCTAAACTTTATTTTACCAAAAAAATTCATTTAATTTAAATTTATTAACCAAATGATTATTCATGTTAAAACTAAAAAGCCTAATATCTATTATAAAAAAAAGTCTTATATATTCTAGATAATATCTCTAAAAATAGTAGCAAGGAAATAGGAAGGCAATTGAAAAAATTGAAAACCAAGAGGAAAGATGTGATTAATATGGAAACCTTAGGGTTAAAAGATAAATATATTTTGCCTTTAGATAATTAGATTACATTTACTTTGGTACTTATGTTCTGTTGTCACTGTTCTAAATCTGACCCAACACCATGTCAGATATATATATCCATTCATTTTTACAGTTAGAAAAAGTAAGGTCCCTTTGAACATAAAAAAAGAAAAGAAAGGTCCCTCTTTTTGGATTTTTCTCTGTGAAAAAATTAACATGTTTTTTTGAATAAAATGGCAAAAAAAATATTCATCCATTTAATAAAGTTAAACTATATACTAGAAATTCCCTTCCTTTACCATCTTTTTTAATATCAGAGTCTCATTACGGCCAAAAAAAGAGTCTCAGATTTTATTTCAGGGTTTTGAAGAATATCAAAAGTTTGCCTTAGCAACTTTCAAGATTCAACTCAACTGTTTGAATTATTTTCCCTTTATTGATTTTCATTAATCTTTTCCTGGGTCTGGGATTTTTCAAATAAAAAATATTTTTGTTAGGATTACAGCTTAAGGTTACATCATTTGTAGCTTCGTTTTAAGATTAAGAATTCACTAAAAAATTGTAAATTTTGGTTGGTTGTCTAGTTTCAATGATCTGAAAAAGGTTTCCTCTTTGGGAAACTGGAGATACCCAGATTCTCCTTTTCAACACCAAGATAGTGATTTTTTAATAAGCAAAGATCAATTTTTTACTAGCTCCAATGCTCCATCCAGTGTCTCGGATTGAAAAAAGGAGGAGTACTATTTTCTTTATGAATTTTTAATTTTGATGGACCCACAAGATATTCAAATTTTACTGCTCTTTAGCCTGTTGCATGAGGCAAAAGGGATTTTGAGGTGATGGTGATGCCACGTAGTCCAATTGGAATAAAGCGGGAAGATAATGAAGTGCTCGAAAGAGTGGCCTATGTTTCAAAAAGAAACATTAAATAAAGTTACAAGTTAAGTACTGTTGAGTAGATTAGTAGTAAATAAAAGAAAAAGAATTGCTTTTTTAATATTTTTTCTGTTGATATACAAATGGTCTGTGTTTTTTGTTGGGAAGATTTTGTTTTGTTTTTTGTTTCTTGTTTTTTTTTTTTTTTTTGGGTATGAAAATATTGAGGGACACTTTGTGAGGTTGAGAATCTGTGGTGTCAACTAAAAAAGTACTTTTTCGCTTGTGTGGTTCAGTTTACAGGTTGGTCTAGCAGGAACAGAAGAAGATCCTTTCATGGTGTTAACTGGTACCCCTCTCTCTCTCTCTTAGAATCCTACCCCAAATATTATATTATATCAATATTATCAGTCTTGTGCTTGTTGTTTTCTTTGTGTTGTTTGTTGTTATGTTATGTTTTGTTGAGCAATGGATATGTTGTGTTTGGCTGTTGGTTGAGGTTTTGTTTAACTGTTTTCTTTTCTGATCGGTGGTGTTTGTAGCGGTGGGGTTTTTGATAGCTTCGGTACAGAGGAATTTCGGTGTCTAATTGAGTTTGCGGTTTCCTTGATGTGAACTTGGGGTTCTTTTCATTTTTTCCACAATGGAATGAGTTTATGACTCAAAATGGTAGTGATAGGAGTGAGACAGTGGATAAGAAACCACAAGGATTTTCCATTTCTTGGATGCTTAAGTGGCGGTCTTCATGCAATTCTTGGTGGATAACAAATGGACGGTTCATCTGAGTCTGCTTGGCATAAGTCTAATAGTTCTAGGGCACGGAATACTTCTGGTGTCTCAGACAGGGACCGGAGGCTGTTTCGTGCAGAAAGAATCAACGTTTCAGGTGATGTTTCGCGTGATTTCGGGTTTAGAAAGGAGGATGGTAGGGATGTGCAGGCTCACAATGATCAACTTAGAAGCCAGGTTGGTGTTTCTGGGGTTTTTGAGGATGAGGCAGCAGTAAACCCTTTTGTCCGTACCCTTGAATGGGGTGATGTTAGCTTGAGGCAGTGGTTGGATAAACCAGAACGATCTGTTGATGTCTTTGAATGTTTGCATATATTTAGGCAAATAGTTGAGATTGTAAATGTAGCACATTCACAAGGGATTGTTGTCCATAATGTTCGGCCTTCGTGCTTTGTCATGTCCTCTTTTAATCATGTTTCCTTCATCGAATCTGCATCTTGTTCAGATTCTGGGTCTGATTCTGTAGAGGATGCATTAAATAGCCAAAATATGGAGGTTAAGGATTTATCCTCTACTTTGCCACTTGATATGCGTCGGCAACGTAGGCTGATGAAGGAAGATGTGGAAACTCCAACAAATGCTTTATCAGAAACCAGTTGCATGCAGTCAGGCTCAATTTGTGCAAGGAATGCACTCTTAGAGGAGAGTGAAGAAAATAAAATCTTGGACAGAAGAAATTTTGAACAAGTAGAAGAGAGAAAGCAACCATTTCCTATGAAACAGATCTTGCTTATGGAGACCAATTGGTACACTAGTCCTGAAGAGGGTGCTGGCTCTCCCAGTACCTGTGCTTCTGACATCTATAGATTGGGAGTTCTCCTTTTCGAGGTTTGTAATGAAAATTCTTGATACTATCCATCACTTTAAACTTCGAAATAGTTTCTCTAGTCTTTATTCTTTTGCTGTTCATGACTAGACTAAACTCTTCAATTAACTTTTTTTTTTCTAGTATTTCTAATATTAGTTATGATTTGATTGAATCTTAAAACTCGTTTTGTTGTATTTGCACTTAAAATTTTACATATTTCTGCAGTTATTCTGCCCCTTCAGCACAAGGGAAGAAAAGACTAGAACTATGTCTAGTTTAAGACATCGAGTTCTTCCTCCACAGTTGCTACTTAAGTGGCCAAAAGAAGCTTCATTTTGTTTATGGTTATTGCACCCTGAGCCAAGTAGTCGTCCAAAAATGGGGTAAGTTCTCCATGCTTTTCTAATTTCATCACCATTTATATAATTTCTCTATTAGGTGCCTACAATAACTAGTTCTTATATTTGTCTTCTATTTCATTAATATTGTCAAACATTTCCCTTATTAACATCATGAAGATTAATGCGGTTTGTTAATTTTCTGGATGGCATTGCTCTCATACAAGTCATCAAGTCTTATGAATGTGTATGTTATATTAGCCTATTAAAAGATTTATAGCAATCAGTGTTTGTGCATGGTTCTATAAGATAAAGGGTTTTGGGGCAAACCAGATAACTTCAAGTCCTTCCAAACTAATTTAGGTCATCATATGGTTTCTGGTGGAGTTAGTTTCCTGATGGGTATTATATATGCCTTTTACTCTGTATTTATTACAGAAGTTGGGTTAAGATATAGGTATAGTAGACCATAGTTTTTTCGTGGTTTAGTCTCCCACATGAAGGATTTTGCATAAGCATTTCTCGATAAATGTTAGTATTGGGATGAAGAATGTGGTCAAATCCCTTAGTAATAGACTTTCATTCATTGGGTCTAGGTGTATATATAAGTAGTATCATGATAGATTTCATTGCATGTGTTGTTAGTGTTCATGATGGATAATGGCATATTCCTTTTGTTTTTGCTTGTGTAACAGTGAGTTGCTACAAAGTGAGTTTCTTAATGAACCGAGAGATGATCTGGAGGAACGTGAAGCAGCCATAGAGCTGAGGGAGAGAATAGATGAGCAGGAGTTATTGCTGGAATTCCTTTTGCTGATACAACAAAGGAAACAGGAAATTGCTGATAGATTGCAAGATACTGTTTCTTTTTTATGTTCTGACATTGCAGAAGTTACGAAGCAACAAACAATATTAAAGAAAAAGGGAGGCTCTTATACAGAGGTGGGGAAAGATGACAATTCAACATCAAATCTCCCCTCGATAAATATTGTAGATACTGATGATTCTTCTAGCTTGGGGTCTAGGAAACGATTTAGACCAGGACTTCATATTCAAAATATAGAAGAATGTGGTGATAATCTAGACAGTCGTCAAAAATCTGATACACTTACAGAAAATCAAGAAAGTTTTCTCCAGAAAAGTTCTCGGTTGATGAAAAACTTTAAGAAACTCGAGTCAGCATACTTTTTGACAAGATGCAGACCGTTGAGGCAACCAGGGAGGCCTTTGAGTAGACAAACACCATTGAATAGTGATGGCAGAGGGTCTATTGTTCTGACTGAAAGAAGTTCTGTCAACAATTTAACATCAAAAGAGAGATATAGTGAGAGCTTGGAAAGTGGATGGATAAATCCATTTCTTGAGGGCTTATGCAAGTATCTATCTTACAGCAAGTTAAAGGTCAAGGCAGACTTGAAGCAAGGGGATTTATTAAATTCTTCCAACCTCGTATGTTCTCTTGGTTTTGATCGTGATGCAGAATTTTTTGCCACAGCTGGCGTAAATAAGAAGATTAAAGTATTTGAATGTGATTCGATCATAAATGAAACTCGTGACATTCACTATCCAGTGGTTGAAATGGCTAGTCGGTCAAAGCTAAGCAGCATATGTTGGAATAGTTATATTAAAAGCCAGATTGCATCAAGTAACTTTGAAGGAGTCGTGCAGGTAGGTGAAGTGTTCACATAGCATTCATCATTCTGTTGTCTATTGCTGTATCTGAATTTGCATCTTGACAACTTTCAGGTGTGGGATGTTACTAGAAGCCAAGTACAGACTGAAATGAGAGAACATGAGAAACGCGTATGGTCCATTGACTTTTCATCAGCAGATCCAACTCTTTTGGCCAGCGGGAGTGACGATGGCTCTGTAAAGCTATGGAGTATCAATCAGGCAATTCTATTTTTGCACTTGGTGGATGTCAGCTTTGAAACTAAACGTACTACAGTCATCTAATTTCTTGATGTGTATATTTAATTCTGGATGTATGATAAGTTTTTCTCTTACCTGGGTTGCTAATGCAGGGAGTAAGCATTTGTACCATCAAAACAAAGGCTAATGTTTGCTGTGTCCAGTTTCCCTTGGATTCTGGCCGTTCTCTTGCATTTGGTTCAGCTGATCATAAGATTTATTATTATGATCTCCGAAACTCTAGGATTCCTCTATGCACGCTAGTTGGACACAATAAAACTGTCAGTTATGTCAAGTTTATTGATGCAAGTACTCTTGTCTCTGCTTCCACGGATAACACGGTAAAGCTATGGGATTTGTCAACGTGCACATCTCGGGTTATTGATACTCCCCTTCAGTCCTTTACTGGCCACATGAATGTAAAGGTACATTAACTCCTGTGTCATGTTGAGCTTTTATGCTTTCCTTATGATCTCAAGTTTGGTTTGGACTTAAAAATTATGCTTTGTATATTTCCCTTATTATTAGTAGCATGGTATTTGCTTTTTCTTCAGGAAAATAAAAAATGTAAGTGAGAAAGGAATTGGGAATGATAAGGTCAAAAAGTAGGTTGTTCATTATTATGTGGAATTATACCACATTGCTTTATTTAGGATTCTTTATAGCTTTCTTTGTAAGTTAAGCTTTTCCATCTATGGCCAATTTGATGGGTTGTATGTGTAACATACTTCATATTGTGTTCTCCTTGTTACAGAACTTTGTGGGCTTGTCAGTATCGGATGGTTACATTGCTACTGGCTCAGAAACTAATGAGGTAATCCATATATTTGCAAGCTCTATAATTAGACAAACATGCATTATTATCTTAGTTTTGCCGGTCTGCTCTTTGCTTTCATTTTCTGGTAACATGTTGAAATATCATTCTTTATTTGAAGAGTCAGCTCCAAAACAGCTGTCATCCTGCCACTTTTAACTTGAGGCATATGTATAGTTTACGAGTATCCTTACGCAAATTATCGAAAAACATCCTGCTTGAAGATCAAACCGTGACCTTGATCTCTTATGTGCAAAACATCAAACTGTAGGATGTTTTGCTTTTTTCTGAAAGGGCAAACCGTCATGCCTTTGAAACATGACATTGTACGGATTTATTGTACTCAGCACTCACAAGAAACTCTGTTTATAGGTATTCATATATCATAAGGCTTTCCCGATGCCAGCATTAACATTCAAGTTCAACAACATGGATCCACTTTCTGGCCATGAAATGGATGATGCTGCACAGTTTATCTCTTCCGTCTGTTGGCGTGGCCAGTCCTCTACCCTAGTTGCTGCAAATTCCACAGGGAATATCAAAATCTTGGAGATGGTTTAGTTTGATCTTTTTTCTTGAACTTATTTATGACTTGATCAAGGATACAAACAAATCAGTGTTCCATGTGAGATGCAGAACAACGGATAAGGACAGGTATCTTACAACGGAGATTCGGGAGAAGATTAAGGATATAGCTTTTTGAGCAAAACAATTTTTGGCTGTAGGTTATAGCGGATGCAATTAACAGGAAGAGTGAGAATGACTTGATTAAAAATATGTAGATAAATTCAGAGAAAAGAAGGGATAAAATTCAGGTCTCTTGTATATTTGTAATGCTTATAGTTCATAGTCATTTTTTTCAAGTATAGTTAATTTTCTGATGCATCACAGATTCACAGTTTGCCATTTCAGTGTTACTGTATTTATCTCAACTTCCTACAATTATTAGCAAAATGGCAGAATATGATTGTTGAACCGCAAAACTGTCGGCTTTTTTTTTGTTTTCTTTCTTCTTGTGACTAGTTTAGGCTGTTGTGAAGGATTGAACCCGAGTAACAGAACAAAGACATAGCAACTGATTATCTTATTTCTTCTCATGGCATTAGATTCATGTGGAGAGATAAGCAGTCCCCTGCTAAGATTGTAATGTTTGCTTGGAACAAAGAATATGACAATAAATCTGATTTTAGTTTGGTAAGATTGTGGGGAACCAAATTAGATGCACCTTACTGAATGCTTAGATGGTTAGTCATATCACATTAGCTTCAATTTCACAGGATGAAAAGCCTCCCTAACCCCCACAAGGCCCCAAACCTTCTGATGAGGGATTCAAATCAATCCTCTTAAACAAGAGAAGAAATGGGTATCCAGCAAAATATTGAATCTTGGTATCAAATCATAACGGGAAGAAAATTCAACATGAAGAGTTTCAAAGCTTGTCAAAGAACAATGTATCAATATTATTACTGTGGATGAAAATATTGAATAAGAATTCAAAGACAAGAGGTATGGTTTTTTTCTTTTTAAAACTAGAATCTACCAAAAGTAGGGTATTTTAACTAACATTTTTATCCTGAACATGACTATAATTTTGAATTCCTATAGTTGGAGCAAAACTTAAGATTCACCTTCAATTATGACCTGAGATTAGGCCTTACGAGCAATGCAATTATTCAAAATCTTCTATTACATACAATTTTCTCCGATGTTGTCTGCCTCGTTTGAACCTCCACACCATGAAACCTATTTACACTGATCTTGACCAAGATTAGCTTTCATAGCTAACATAGCTATGAGTTGGCTAAGCCTTTGAGCTCCTGGACCTGGCTTGATCTTGTCCAAGTTCCCAACATCCGAACATTTTGGTTTGCCAGCGCACCAAGCACCAGGCGTAAAGCTCCCCTTTGCCCGGCCAAGCAAATCCTTGTCAATCTTATCCAAGACAGGATCATCTTGTTTGAATTTCCGAGCAAAGGCAGCATTACTTTGAATCATCTTCTCCGTGTCATTTAGGGTAAGTACATGAGGATGCTGTTTAGGGGGATTGTCCCATGAAATATAATGCAAATCATGATTGACAACATTCTTAGCAAACTCAGGGACATTGCATATGACAGTCTGAAAGTAGCCTTCAGGGGAGGAGACAAAGTTTGTGTAGTACATAAGAAGAGTCCTCGGAAGATTGTCCCAGCCCCAAACACAGAACTCTACAAATGAGTGTGACAAAACTGTCCATGCTGAACCTGCAACCAAAAAGGATATTGTGAAAGATTAAACCACCAATTTTGACCACTAATTTTGTAAAGCAAAACAAATTTACCATCTGTGAGGAAGTTACAATCTGCAAATGAAGAACTAATTTTCTATTTTTGACATAGGAATGAACTAGAATATGTGACAACTATCTGCAGGAAATATGCAGTTCTAACTTGTGCTGAATAAAACCAAGGCATTGCTTCCATATCAGTAAACAAATGCATATATGCTTTCATAAGTTCTAGCAGAGCTTGCCTAATGAACCTAGTTCTAATTCAAATACACTAAATAACTTAAGATAATCCAACTTTTAGATGAAAAGGATACCAAGAAAGAACTCATATTAAATTTTAAACTATCAATAAATGCTTTGCTACTTTGGAACATTGCAATCCTTATAATCAAAGACAACTAAAAATTTTGAAAGCTGAACAGAGAAATTAAAGAAAATCAGATATTATTACAGAATACTAACCAGTGAATAATTTAAATGCTGTAGGTAATGTTCTTCTTGGTGTGGCCAAATATATATCAGCCTTCGTTGACATGTAGAGTCCAGGATCTATAATCAAAGGCATAGCTCTTTTCTCCCTGCACAAACAGAAGAAAAATATTTTGGAACTATGAAATATTTAAAGATTTTACATAGAAAGGGAAAGAGGAAAGAAACTTACGCTTTCCAACCCAGCTGGCTTGTGTGCTCAATAAAATTAAGGTTACGGTTTAAAGCTGAAAATGAATGAAGAAGATCTGCAAATAACAAAACAAATTGATCAATGGCAGTTTGTGCAGAATATAATAACTGGACACACAGAACAAGATCCATTACCCCAGAAAAACAGAGAAGAAATAAGGTATTTGATAAGCACTAACCATCTTGAGTCACAAGAGGATAATCTGACGCACTGAGATTGATAAACCAATCCCAATCTTTACTTTTCTTGAGAAGAATGGCACAAGCATGGAGTGTATTAGCAACCATGGTTGGCCCTCTGTAAGTAACCATATTAGCCTTGGTGATCATATAAACATTTCCAACTTTGGAGAAAAGTGTATGATTTGTAATTCGGGAAGCAAGTTCCAATCTTTCCTCTGCAGGTGCCTCAAGGTCCAAATGGACCACATACTGGTTCCGTGGATGATAAAGGGCGTGAAGAGTTCTCCAAAGCTTTTCCAGATCACCTTTTGATCCGGAAACCAAATAAGCAAAACGAGGTATTGTTGGACCAGAAGGAGGTGGCGGCGAACTTAGGTCAATCTTCGATTCGGCATACCCTGGCTTTCTGTGATTCATCGACATATGAGTTGGGAAAATGGAGAAGATTGAATTGATTCTGTATACTGAAGAAGCAAGCCCCATATTCAAGGAAGTGACAAGAAGGAACGTGCATATGAGAGAACTTATCACGAGCGGAAATACCCATTTCTTCTCCATGTTCAACGACACCATTGTGAGACCTTATCATAGGATCCAGAATATTATCTTCACAGCCAAACTGTGCTCATCACCAACACAAACAATAGAAAATACCTTATATACTGATTCAGTTACAAATGGTACCGACAAGTACCATCAATCTTCGGATCAAGACCTCTCCTTTTATTTTTATTCCAAAATACACTTTGTATAGCTGTTAAATGAACAAAAACATCAATATTAGTTTATAACATCAGAGCAAATTATTTAATGATATCATAGCCTGTCATGAATTCCCAGAAAAACAAGAAATTGAAACCTGCTCCGGTCCCCAAATCAAAAATAGACAACCCAATAAAATAATTACAGATAACCATAGAGAGTGAGACACACACACATAGAGAGAGAAAGAGAGAGTATAAACTATAAAGTATAGAACATACAAAAAGTAAAAGTTATGTACACAAGGGAAAATGGACAACAAGACTAGAAAAGGAATCAGACAAAAATAAACAATACTTAGAGCATTATTAAAAAATATGGAACTATTAGTTAAAATATACATTGTCACTAAGCTACTATAAGGTATCTGATTTCTGAAGAAAAGTACTCAAGGGACATGGTTGTTTCAAGTTTCAACCTTTTACAATGCATTAAAACATAGCAAATCTAAATTGAAAATTTCATCAGTCATCAAATCTGTAAATTTCCCACATCTAGAAACAGATTCATAACCACCCTTGAACATAAGCAAAACCCAGGAACAGTAAATCATAAAAGATCAAATCTTTGAAACATAGAAACAAAACCCAAATCTGGAAATCACAGCTTCGAATCATAAAGCTAATATTGGAAACGAAACTTAAATGGAAAAGGAACAAAAAAAGAATACCAAAAGTCCAATGAATATAAACCGAAAAAAAAAAAAAAAACTACATGAAGGAAGCTAATTTAAGAAACTAACCTGAATTTTGATGCAGGAAGACAACAAAAAGATTGTTCCTTGGAAGGGAAAATAAAAACCAAGTTTTTTTCTCTTTAAATTGGTGTGAAAGAGCAGAGCTTTAAGTTAATGTTAATAAAGATAGGAAGAAAGAATGTCTCTTTCTGTCTCTCTCTCTCTTACGTTTTAACTCTCTCCCGTCTAAGGCTTAGGAGTTTCTGTTAGTGTGGGAGAGAGAGCTCTTTGGATTGACGAAAGCTGCAAAAATTGTACACATTTACAAAAGTTTCAAAGTCTCCTACCCTTTGTATGGTAATTTTGCATTATATAAGGAAAACAGAATACAATATTCACATTAGATCTTTTTCCAAACCTAAAAACACTAGATTTTTATCTCCAAAAAAAAACACTAGATTTTTTTATTTTTTTAATCATTTAATACTATTTATATATATGCATTTAAAAATTGTACTTAATGTTTATCAATTGTACATTCAAGTACTTATTTTTCTCTTTTTTTCAGGGAATTTTTTTTGAGAATTACATTACACAATTAATTATACCACACTACCTTGTTTTTTCTTAATTAGGAAAGGATTACGTATTTCAAATTTTTGTTTGTTTAGATTTTTTTACATATTCAAATTTTGGTTGATTTAGATAACTAAGAAAAATCAAAAGGCTGTCATAAATTGGCATTAAGTATAGTTTCTCAATTAAAATTTAAAATGCATATTTAGAAAATAAAATAAAGAATCTTAAGATTATTACTATGTGAATCTATCCACTCGTTGAATTCATGTATAGATGATTCATTTAATTCATGCCTAACATTAAAACCGAATTATACAAAAAAAAAATCGATTTCTTAGCTTACTTTGACTAATTATTTATTATGTTTCCATATATATTATATATAAAATTGGAGTTACTAACTTACTATATTGATGACAATGGATCAATGTTGAGCCGATGGATGTGACAAAATGGAAAATTTGTAAAAAAAAGTGATGTCGTATTGGGCCTAATTGAATCCTAGCAAAAATATTACCAGTAGGAATATGACTGAGACACCGAGGTGGAACTTGCACATAAATGAACTTGAAAATTTCTGTTTGTTTCCTGAGAAAATTGTTTGGCTTTCGGAGCTTTGGCCCCATTCTCGTTCAATTCTTGAGTTTACCGAATACAAAATTTCCATTTTTTTCCTTCTTTCGTTTTCAACATTCGTAATTACTGATAACCCACCTCTAGTCAATTGGTCAAATCCCCCAAATTATAGGATCCTAGGAAATGTTAGTAGAATATTAAATTGTGGAAAAGGAAAATAATATATCATGATTTTATTTGATAGTCTTATAATAAAATGGTACTACATATCTCTTTGGAATCAACATATAGTCAACTTATTGTTCATTAGATAAATACATATTGGTTGTTCGGATGCTAAAAAACATAAATAAACTAAGCAAATGGATGATTTCAATTCCTGAAAACTAACCTCAAAAAAAAATCTTGCAAACTATAGAATCCTACAAATGGCACCATATGCATCTAGGTGGAGTAGAAACTTAAGTAAGTACTATTCTGTCCAAAAAACTGATATTTAAGTATTAATTCATCCATTTATGATAAACATTTCAAATGCTATTTTGAGGAGGGGGGGTGAATAAAAGCCTACTTTCATAGAGGTTTGGCTGCCAAAATAGTTTGGTTAAGGTCTCAATGTCTCATGGCATTAGCTAAAGCTATATATAAAGCTCAATCAGTAGCTCATGCCACTACATTGTAAACCATTAGGCTTTTATCACCAAATAAGTAATTACGATTTTTCAAGTCAATGGGTTTTGATCGGTAAAAATTTGTATTTGTGGTGGAAGCCTCTCGGATTTGAACTTGTACAAATCTCTTTTGGTAAGTGATCCAAGTCCAAAATATCTACTGAAAGTTCAATAAATCTTTTAATCTGCAAAGGGGTTGGCAAAACTTGCCCGGATCTTGGAGATTAAATAATCTACAATATTCCTAAACTTTTTTTCAACTAAAAATACTATGTTTTTCAAAAGGATTTCGTTAGCTTATAACTTAATTCTCTCTTCTTGGTTAAATCAGAAAAGAAAGAGATTCGGTTTGGGATCAAATACTGAATCAAACACTAGTATATTACATGAATTTACCTTTAAACTAGAGATTAAGGTGAGAATTAATTGTTCTAATTGAACATCTTCTTTGAGAGGAAAATTCACTTAACATTATATATAGTACATCCTTATCAAGTAGTCTCATGGGCCATGGCATTAAAAGTTGTATTTTCTTAGGGGAAATTTCCCCCCACTAACCCACATTATATTGCAATACTAGGTGTCATTTAATAGGGTTAGAAGGGTGCAAAAATCTTTAATTCTATTTGGTAATCAAAAGCCATTAAAGATTTTTATAAATTTAAACAAGAAAAGGACTATAGTACTACTACGATTTAGTCAAGTTTTTTTTTTCCCCATATTTTTACTTTTTCATCATTCTCTCATCACACCAACCTAAAGTATAATGGATATATAATTATCAATTGTTCCATTCCATCATTTTCATAATTTCATTACCAAACATATATGATCAAACCCTTAAATTTATAACAAACAAAACCCATTTGAAATAATCACCACGAAACTATAGAATTGTATTATTTATTTATTTCTTGTATTTTCTTTTTCAATTATATATATTGCTTATCTATGCATGTTCATCATATGAGTGAGATGCAGAGGAAGAACTCCCCACAACTCTCCACGTTTCAAAAAACGGACATTCTTTGAAAGAAAAAAGGGCGCAGGACTCGAAAGATTCGATCGGCTGATGACGTGATCCTTTACCCAATCATTACGCCAAACACCATCGAGGAATGCCAGCCGTCTGATTTGCATTTGGAAATCTGAAAAGAATGTGATTGTTGGTAATGTGGGGTCCCCACCACCCTTTTAATAAAAAAAATGAAATTAATGGGCTTCACGATTCTAGCAGATCAACTGCCCGATCCACCGCGATTTAATGCGCATGGATCGTCGAACATCTAATCTTGTTTTTTTTTTTTTTGACTTTGGCTGCCAGTTTTTCACATTTTTGAAAATTGTGGTGAGCTTATCTTCTAACAAAGACGGGTCATTTTTTTTAGTCACCATTTTGTTGGGTACAATTTTAGTCACCTTTTAATTCGTTTTAAATTGTTTCTCCAAAGAAGAAAAATAAGAGTTTAGAAAGTTTGGTTTCTTTCTAATTCTTCCATTCCATTCCATCTCTTGAAACCGTTTCATTAGAGTTTAGAAACGTAACTAGTAATTGTGCTTGTTTTGATTCCATATCCGTAACGTATATATTCATTAAGAGTACATTAATTTTTCACGCTTCGATTTGAAAGGAATTATTTAATTTTTAACTAATATAAGATCTAGAGATACCTTAGGTGAAGAAAAGATAAGAAACGTACTACTATTTTTGTCTACAAATATGAAAGTTGTAAGTAAAAACAGGCGATGCATAAAATATTTAAACTTGCCCACCGCCTAAAATAAACCAAAGAGGCCTGAGGCCCTAAACAAATGAGAAAATGGACCATCCGTATAGTTTAAGGCCCGAAGACATTCGCTTTAGCCCTGTCCGTTTCCTTTGTAATATGAGAATTGGAATGATGATGAATCATCATTTAGAAAAGGTATTAGGTGTGGTTGATTGAAGTGGTTTGACATTTATTTTGGATTTTAAATTTGAGTCTTATGAATGGAAAAAATCATTGTTGGGAGAGTTTTTTCCCATAATATGTCAATCTGGTTCAAACTAGATTAACTTGTCAATATACTAGTTCCACAGCCCGCGCTTCGCGTGCGAATGGTCTACTTGATAAATTTTGTTAAGAAAACTATTTTAAGAAATCGAATCTAGATGTTATTCTAAGAAAATTTTCTTAAGAAATTAATTACATTTTATTTTTTGAAAAGCAATTATGCATGTCTACCATCATTTCTTTCTTTTTCACTTTTTTCCCCTCTGGTCTTGCGAGTTTTGTTTTGAAAACTATTGTCTATTTATAGTCATTTTGGTGCTTGTATTTTTCTTTAAATCCAATAATTCATTGCACTTTGTATTGTTTGGTATTTTGGTGCTTGTATTTTTCTTTAAACCCAATAGTTCATTGCAAACAACACAATAATAATAATAGGTGCTTGTATTTTTCTTTAAACCGAATAGTTCATTGTATTTTTTTTCTTTTAAATTAAATAGTTCATCGCACTTTGTATTGTTTGGTATTTTGGTGCTTGTATTTTTTCTTTAAATCCAATAGTTCATTGCGTTTTGTATTGTTTGGTATTTGTGTTTATTTAATGGGTTCAATTGAATAAACCACACAATTAATAATAATATATATATAATAGAATTATTTTATAATAATAATAAAACTCACTATATTTAATGAATACAAATATGATAAACAAAGTTTGAGGAGACTAATAATTAACACATGTAGAAGAAGCAAAACGCCATGTGGTGTTCAATGAGAGTATTGCTCATAAAATTAATAATAGGTTTAATTATATTATGTGTTTATATTTTTTTAGGACAAACTATTTTTTTTTACTTAAAGTATTCATATTCGGTCCTGTCTTTTGAGAAGGGGTTGTTTGGTTTACAAAATTCGGGGGTTGGTGTCTCTGTTTGACAGGTGCTCTTTTGTGATGTTTTCAACCTCGCCCCGGATAGTGGACCGGTGAGGGGTTCGACTCTTGATCTGCTCGGGTTAGTCAATTCAATTGACAAGGCCAAATACATGTATTTTTTAATTAGAATATTAGTTATCTATAAGATAAATATTAAATATAGTAAATATATAACAAAAAAGTGAGTTTGGTGTAGTGACAAAGGTGTATATTTTTACAAAACAGAGGTAATGGTTTAAAACTCACCACAAACAAAGATTTTCAAAAATTTTTCCACCATATACCGGTTCAACTGGCCCAAACACGGGCCAATCACAGGTCGATTCGGATTTTGACTGGGCCAACCTTCTCCCAGGTGACCCCCTCCTCCGGACGGACCGAATAGGTCGTCGGGTTCTGGTTGAACTGGGCCAACCAGTTGGTCCGGTCCAGTTTGACAACACTTTTTTTTTTTGGTGTGTGTATGTAAGTAGAAATGCCAATGTTTTGATATATAGGTTAACTAGGATGAATGTTGACTATGTGTTATGTGGGGAACTTCCCTTTGTAATCCCGATTTATTTGATTAATTAAATTCATTATATTTTTCTAAAAAAGAAAAGTATTTATATTCAGTCAAGTTTACTTTACTATTTTTGCCTAGTAACTTGTATACTAATAATATATGGAAAATTATTCAATACACTGTCAATGCTGTTTAGCAGATTACATATGCGGGGTTAAGGGTTGACATGTGTCATTAAATAGTTTTGAATTTTAAAAACAAAATTAATTTAAATTTGAAAATAGGTATGTGTCAGTTCCTCACCCCGCTTGTGGAGTCTAATTTTTACACCGTCAGTGTATCAAATAATTACCCATAATATATTCCTAGTAAAAAAAACTGAATATTCAAACCCAAAATTGCCCACCTCCTAGAACGGTCCAAAAAGAGACCATATAAGAATGAGGAAATGGACCATCCAAAGTTAAAGGCCCATTAGACATTTGCTTCGGCCTATTTGCTTCCTTTGCGGGCCTAAATAGCAATTATGATTCAGAATTTCATGAAAAAAATGCAAGATTCTCTTTGGACGTTGGAGACAAAAAGCAAACGTTACATTGATTATATATATATATATATATATATGCCTGAATCAAAGCCGAATCTACTTAAAAGCTCACCCATAAATTATAGATGTGCTTTTACTTTAAAGGTTGCAATGCAAGGACGTTTAATTATGAGGACACCTTGGCTCTCACCTTCAAACTTGAGCTCATTTAATACTAAGTAACCCCCCTATTTGTATACTCCTAATTAAGCACATCGTTGACTTCAAAAGTTCCTCTTCATGAAAAGGGCAAGGATCGCCTTCCTTTGATGCCAAAAAAAAAGAAACAAAGAAACAAAGAAAGAAAAGGGCAAGGATTCTCTCCACTAGTGGAGAGATCCACTGATTATTTCAATTTTTCTCTCAAAATGCCCATTCCACCTATAGCCGTTGGATTGCCTTGAAAAAAATATCAATAGACCTCTCCGGCTCTCCCCAATGAAAAACACTAAACGATCTTGAATACCCTTTACTAGCATTAACAAGTCTCCATGTAAAGTAAAATAGTAGTAACAAGAATACAATCACTCAAAACAAGAAAGAATAATGCGCTACTAATTTGGTTAAAAAGCAATTGACATTTGGCTAAATGTTTAAATAAGGGCCAAACATTTACAATAAATCAATTTAATTAGGGCATGTTGCTAAAAGAAAATCAAATCAAAGTCCATCATTGCAAATTGCAAAATCATCCTCAATTAAGGACGTCCCGTCAACATTAGGCCCTGATATGAGTTTTTAATCAAACATATATGAAATTAAAGAAAGAACCTTAATTGAGACGATTTTACAACGTTATGCCTTAATTTGAGTTTTTTTAATAATAAATCCTAAATTAAGCATTTTCGTAAACATTAAGCCTTTAAATGAGCAATTAGCCTTGAAATTTTCATTTAAATTAAGAATTTGATCATTGAAAAAGCCCAAACGCAAATGCCAAATTAGGGAAATTATTATTAGTTTTGGTGAAAATTAGGGAAATTATTTTGACCCTTATTTTATTTCAAGTTTTAAAATATTTTGAATTTGATCCTTATTTTAGGCCAATATTACTAGAAAGGAAATGGTCAAATATCCAATTTGGGCCTAAAGGTTTGTCAACTTGCTCAATTTGAGTCCAAACCTTTAAATTGCTACAAATTGGGCCTAAACGTTTCCAAAACCAACCAATTTGGACTTAAGTCAGACATAAATTTAGGTTTGAAAAGCACACGCCATAGACATGTGTTAGTGAAAGAAATTACGCGTCCACTTGGATTTTTTTTGGCCACGTGGCGGGAAAATAGGGAAAATAGGGAAAAAAAAGAAAAAGAAATATTAAAGGGTCGGTCTTTACTTTTATCTCACGTTAAAATTAAAACAAGAACAAGAAAGAGAAAGTTAAAGGGTTAAATCGATTTTTGAAGGGTTTGGGGTTTTCTTAGAGTTTAAGGGTCGATCGAAACAAAGCAGATCTTGCTGCCGATAGCAATGGATACAAAATTTGTTTTCGAATTAAACTTTCTTTGCTCTCTCATTAATAACAACACTCTTTCTCTTATTTCTTCAATGGTGGCCAAAGCTTCAAACTAAACCAGCCTACATTATCTTCCTTTGTTTTCAACTCGCAGCAAACGGAATTCCATAAAATTGGTGGCCAAAGCTTTTTTTTTTTTTTATAATTCCCATTGTTGTTTTTCTGGTTTTACTTTAACTAACCAAATTAGATCTTGCTACCGACAGAGCATTGCTTTTGGCGCTTTTGTTGCCGACAAATCAGATATGGGAAAATTTTTGCTTGGTTTAACAATTTGACATAATTAAAAAAAAAACCCAAAACCTTCCAATTGATGACCTAGTTGAAGAGGCTAAATCAAATAAGAAGAGGGAAGAAGAAGAGAGGAGAAAACGGAAACAAGAAGAGCAACTCTTTTTTTTTTTTCTTTTTTCCAGAAAATAAATGATGAGGTAGGTTTAAAAGAATTTTAGGAGTTAATTTATAATAAATTTATTTTCCCTAATTATATAAATAAAAGTTATCTTTCCGTTGTGGCAGTGCCATGTTGCACCATTAGAACGGTAATGACGCGCTTGTCAAACCCAAATTTCCGTTTGACTTAAGACCGAAAATGGTTGATTTTGGAAACGTTTAGCCCCCAATTTGTTCGGTTTAAAAGGTTTGGTCTCAAATTGAGCAAGTTGACAAATATTTAGACCCAAATTGGATGTTTTGCCGAAAGGAAATTATAAACGAGGAAAATGATTTTTCATTCCAAAAATGACTTAACACTTACGACTTTTTTTTTTTTTTTTTTTTCATAACACTTACGATTACGACTTCGCTAATGTGATTTTGCGGCCAATATAGGGGCACTTTTGTACTTTCATTTTCCCACGCATTGGCTCTCGTAATCATCGACGTGACATGTCTTGCCGGGGGATTTTAAGATTCAATGGAGAGAAAAGAATTAAGGAACACGTGTTGAGGGAACTTGGATATTAGCAATAAAATCAAGGTATAGACTATAGAGGATATTGGGAAAAAAAAAAAAAAAACTATAGAGGATAAGGTGACAAAACCATCACTTTACTACCAAAAATTGTGCCTATAATTAATTTGCTTTTTCACTTTCGTTTTGGTTTTTCTTCCTTCTTTTGTTTTATTTGCTGTTTGATTATTTTGCTCCTTAGTGACCATATATTTATTTTTTTTTGGTAGAAAGTGACCAAATCATTTTATTGGAACTATCACGATATTTTTGTAAAGAAAAAATTATATAGTAATCAACAAATACTCAATCATGCATTAAACATTTAGTCCGGTGATAAAAATGCTAAACTCTTAATTCCAGTGGTCAGGTTTCGATATCTAATAATTTCAAGTTAAAAAAAATTGTTTTAGAAAAACAAATTTTAGATTATAACTTTTAAAGTTAAAAAAAAGATTAATATACACTAAGTAAAATTTAAGGTTGAAATTTTAAGAATAGAGGAAATGAATATTAAAAGGATTTACATGTTTTGAGGTATGATGTGTCTGAAGACAATCTTTACACATGTTGAGGGTTAATTTGAATAAAATCAATTTGAAGGGAAATAATTTAAAATTTTCAATACAATTAGCCCCAACACACCATTATTATCTACTCCTAAACATGTCTTAATTCAAATTAATCAAAAGTTATTGTGAAAACCGATTATCAAGAGACTTGAAAAGAAAAAAACAAAAGTAACTTCAACTTTAAAACTTGTTTGATGTTAACTCCTCTTGCTAATTGGATTTGATGTAAACTTTGAACAATTGAAAATAAATAGAAGAAAAATGACACATGATAAATTAAATTAAGATTCATATACCAATATTATTATTAATATAAACTTTACATTGTGATTTCAAAATATAATCCCTAGAGTCTACAGTCTAAGAATTTCCCATTACAACATTTTAGTGAAATTATGTAATTATATTATGAAAAAGATAATTTCCTTGGCAATTAAAAAAAACAAGACTTTCACTTTTTCAGTTCCTAACTCCATAAACAGCAAACCAAACAGAACTCCTTCTAACTTCGACAATAAAAACGGTAGTACGTTTTAATCCTTTTTTCTTTTTAATTTTTTTTTTTTTACCGCTTGTAGAAACTTAACCAAACAAACCCAAAGCCAAAATCATTTCTTTTTTTCTTTTCTCAACCTGGAAAATCCTTCCTTTTTTCCCATTTCTCTCTCTTCAAGACAGGCATTAATATATAAAGCTAAAATCTCTCTCTTTCTCTCTTTCTCTCTTTCCTTCCTTCCGTTCTCTCTCTCTCTTGAAAAGAAGCTGAAGAGAAAGAGACTGAGATCTGACCCAACTCTCTTTCCTTTGCCCAAAACTTCTTCAATCTTTTTTCAGACCCTTTTTTCTCTAAAAGGGTCTTCTTCTCTCTTAGTCTCCCTGAAGCGGTAATCATTTAATCTCTCTTCCATTTCTTATGTTTTTCTTTCTGGGATTTTGTTTGTTTTAATTTTGATCTGTTTGACCTTTTCTTTTCATGAGTTGAATTTTCTTGGGCTTTGCATGTTAGTTTTCTTGGTAGATAAAGGGTTGATCTTGTGTTATGACATGATTTCTGAGTTGATGCACTTCTTTTTATTTAAAATTTTGATCTGGATTGTGCCTTGTTATTATTTTTGATCAATCATATGATTTCGTTGTTCAATCTATTTTAATTGATCTTGATTGTGAAGATCTCATGCAGAGTTCGGAAATTTGGTTCATTTGTATGAAAAATTTCTGTTTTTTAACTCTTTTGAATATTGATCTGATTTATAAGAAAACTAGCAAAAGGAAGTTGCTTTAGATTGGTTCTATTTTATATTTTATTGATAAAATTAGTTTTTAATTCTTTAAATTAGATGTCTTGTATTATTTATGTCAATCGGGTGCTCGGACTTTAACAGCTTGTTATTTTTTCTTTTGATCCAATTGACAAAATCTTGCAGAACAAATTTCTGTGGATTGTTATTTTTTTTTCTTTTGGTTTTCATAAACGAAATGCTATTTAAATTTAGAGTATCTAATTTGGTACACCTGTTTTGTTATCAGGGTTTTTGGATTTGGTGAGGTTATTTACCTTTGTGATTAATGGGTGTTGAGGTTGTGGGATCAGACATGGCACAAGTATCTGTTGACAAAGTAACTGAAGTAGACAAACCCTTCATGCATGATAAGGAGAATGGGAAGCTGGACAAGGATCCAGTCATAGATGAGCCCATTCAATTCGTTTCCCATGGTGAGGAAGCAGATAAAGGAGAAGAGAATAATGCATCCAATGCCAACTTTCCAAAGGATGCAGTTGCTGATTGGCCTGCAACTAAGCAGATCCATACCTTTTATGTTGTCAAGTATCGGTATTATGACGATCCGAAGATAAAAGCCAAAATTGAACAGGCTGATAAAGAGAATCAAAAGTGGAATAATGCCAGGTTTCAGATTACTAATGAATTAAAGTCGATTAGGGTGAGGAAAATGCTATTAATGTTGATTACATTTATAGCATTATTGTGGGTTTAAGAAAGACGTATTCCCTCCATTACGTGCAAATTTGCTAGAATATTAGTTATGACATTCATTTTATTAACTTTTATGTGTCGTTTTTGGATATTTATTTGCCCTAGCATGTTTTCTCTTTCCAGTGGTTCCTGCAGAGTGGGTTAACAATGTCATACGAGTCTCTAAAGCTGAAACTTGTTTTGGGTGCAATTGAGCATGCTTCTAGTTATATGATGAACCTAAAGGCATTAAACTCCGGATGCATTTATCTGAATATTGGAAACCTCTAATAACTGTTAGACATGTGCTAATGCTTCTTAGTTGTCTGTAGAATATATTTTGGTATTTCAGTTCTTTATTGTTGTACCTCAATGTGTTGAGCCAAGTTGTGGAAGGAACTTACAAAAAAGTATGCTGCCAGCTGGTGCTATTCTCAGCTATTTTTAATGCGTTGTCTTTAACTTAATGCAGTCAGACCGAACAGAGTTGGTTTCTCAATTGAAAGCCCTGAATGCTGACTTTGAACAATTTAAGACAATTTTGGGTGAGAAGAAGAAGGAAATGGAACCACTCCAGCAGGCTTTGGGAAAGCTTCGCAATAATAACAATTATGGTGGCCGTGGCGGTGCTGGTATATGTTCATCAGAGGAAGAGCTGAATGATCTTGTATGATATTACTGTGACCTTTAAGTGCTTTAAGATTTGTCAACTATTTTCTGCTGCTGTTCATCTTTTGCTTTTCTATTTTATTCACTTCTTGGAAATTGATGAATTACAGATCCATAGCTTGCAATATCGCATTCAACATGAAAGCATCCCATTGTCTGAGGAGAAGCAAATCCTTAGAGAAATCAAGCAACTAGAGGGGACCAGGGAAAAGGTTATAGCTAATGCTGCAATGAGAGCGAAGATTCAGGATTCATTGGGTCAGAAAGAAGCCATTCAAGACCAGGTTAAAGTAAGAAATTTCAAAATCTCACTTTTTAGCTATTGGACTTTTCTGTCCCCTGTCCCCTTATATTAATCATTATCATTTTACACGTATAACGTGTTTTATTTGCTTTGTAGCTTATGGGCGTTGATCTGGATGGAGTAAGGAAGGAGCAGCAAGCCGTCTGGTCTAAAAAGAATCAAATTAAAGAAAAATTGACTGCAATAGATGGTAAAATTTCATCTTTACAGGATGAGCTGACTGCAGTGACCCAGAAGAGGGATAAAACTGTTGAAACCATTCGGGAACTGAGGAAACAACAGGATGAAGGGGTATGTGTTATTTCTTCATTGTTTGGTTTCTGTTTCTGTTTTTAAGATCTTATGTTATCCGCTCATATGCATATATGACCATGCCTTGCATATATACACAAAGATGAGATTTCTTCTGTATTGCTATAGAACTCCTGCTTGCATGGGACCATGACCTGTAATTGACCCCTTATGGTTGGTTCTGTGCACAAGGACAAGGGAAAGCTTCTGGTAATAGTGGCTGAGAAAGTATATTAACAAAACAATCTTAAGGCTTGTGGTTAAGTTTGTTGCAGGCCTTATGGATGGGATTTGATTAAAAATATGCACTCTCTATCCATAATCCTTGCACCAAGCAAATGCTGGGTGTATAACTATAGAATCTTTCTAAAAGCTTCTGTGGAAATCATCTTTCATGGTAGATTGATTAATTGTTTGAGCAAATTCTTGGTTTTTATTGAACTTTAGCAATATATTATCTTGGTCAACTTAATAAGTTTGCTAATATTAAGCACTCCTTGGAATTACTATTACTTCTCAACTTGTCAGAATGCGCTATTTCATCAGTTTCGTCCTGTCTCATTCAAAGCCAAAGATCTAGCTGCAAAGAAAGATATAAAGGCTCTCGAGGAGTTTACAACTGAAGAGGTTTGTTTAGACTGCCTGTTAGTGTTCCATCCTTGGTATCTCATGTGCTTATTATTTCACTACTTTCTTATCTTTTATCTTTGCTTCTAGGTTGAGAAGTTTATGGCTCTCTGGAATGGAAAGAAAGCTCTCAGGGATGATTATGAGAAAAGAATTTTGTTATCCCTGGACAATCGGCAAATGAGTAGGGATGGTCGTATAAGGAATCCTGATGAGAAACCACTGGTTGAACCAGAGGCACCAGTGCCTTCTGAAACTGAAGTGGCTCCAAAAGCTAGTGTAAAACAAGCAAAGGAAGAAAGCAAATCCTCTTCCCAACCAGATATTAAAGTCAATAAAAAGGTCCAGAAAGATGCTGATCTGAAGGTAACAGAGTCAAAATCCTCACCTGAGAATGGTGTTGTCACAGAGAAAGAGATAGCTGGGTCAGGTACATTGCAAAAGGATGCGTCTGCAGACAAGGAAGTTGATCCAGCAAAACTGAAAGAAATGAAGAGAGAGGAGGAAATAGCAAAAGCAAAGCAAGCTCATGAAAGGAAGAAGAAAATGGCTGAGAAAGCAGCAGCTAAAGCGGCTATTAGAGCTCAGAAGGAAGCTGAAAAGAAGCTCAAGGTAATTAATTATTTCCATTCTTGTCTTGTTTTGTTCCATAATAACCACTTTAAAGGTTGAGCTCAAAATTCTATTGATTTTTTTGGTTCAGGAGCGTGAAAAGAAAGCAAAGAAGAAGGCGGCAGCATCTGCAGGTGCCACAAATTCTGAGGAATCGCAAACTGATGCTGTAGCAGAGTCTTCAGAAGCGGAGAACGTTGATACTAATGCTGATGCTTCCGCTCCTGCTCCTGCTCCTGCTCCAGTTCCAGTTAATGATAAAGTACAAAAGGAGAAACCCATTAGGCACAGAAATCGAGCCAAGGGACCTGAGTCGGTTCCCAGAGCCATCCTGAAACGTAAGAAGTCGACCAACTATTGGTTATGGGCTGCTCCTGCTGCATTGGTTGTGCTGATACTTCTAGCGTTGGGTTACTATTATCTTGTCTGAAGAAGTTTACTTGAATGGAACTGAGAATCATGGACAACTTTTTTGGTTAAATCAAGTTGCGAGTAGCTAGGTCCATAGTGGCAAAATTTAGTTAATTTTGTTCTTTGCATCCCATGAGGGATGGACTAAAAACTCATAATGTTGCTGGTAGTTCAGTCTGAATGGTTACTGAGGCCAAAACTATGTACTTATGGTTTGGTTGGTTGTATTTTTCAAATTTTGACTTTAATCAATTTGAGAAGATGCCATGAAAAGCCTTTATAGAGAATTATATGCTTGGTTGTAGCATTGCCATAATTGAAATATATACTAGACTAATGTAGTCATTTCCTTACAAAAGGATAATATACGGAGAAAAAGAAAGCAGAAGCCTCTACTTGACTACCTTGATTGGTAATTGAAACTCAACAATGTTGATGTGCTACATATTTGTGAAACTGGTGAACCTAACCTAACCTGCTACTTTGAACTACTAAAATTTTCTTCTTAGTTGCCAAGATTATTGGAGATGTCTGCTTTTGCATAGTTTGTAATGGTCTGGATAAACCATGGAATTGGTGGTATATTGACCTCTTGCACTCCCTCAAAGATCTGAACCACCTGCCCCATGGATGGCCTGTTTTACTCTTCATCTTGAATGCACCAACATGCAACTCTACAAGCTCTGATGACTTCTTCAGCATTTGCATTCCCCTTCAGCTTGGAGTCCAGCAAACTTAGTACATCCCCTCCATTGCTTATGCAGTTTGCAGCACGAGCCGGGAAGTAAGTACTGTCTGTCCCATATTCAAGTATAATCTCCCAGTTTCTCCTTCCTGATATAATCTCCAAAAGCAGCATCCCAAAGCTGAAAACATCAGATTTTGGAGTGATTGGTTCACCTGATATCATCTCTGGTGCAAGGTACCCTCTTGTTCCTTTCATTGTAGTCAATACACGACTGAAATCCCTGCCGAACAGCTTTGCGAGGCCAAAGTCTGAAAGCATTGGATTATAGTCAGCATCAAGTAGAATGTTCTCAGGCTTGATGTCACAGTGTATGATGCATTCTCTGCACTCATCATGGAGATAGGCTAATCCTCGAGCCACTCCTAGTGCGATGTGATATCTTGTTTTCCAGTCTAGGATCTTTGAATCCTTGTAAAACAGGTGAGCTTCCAAGGAACCATTTGGCATGTAATCATATACAAGAAACCTCTTCATGCCATTTATGCAGAAGCCGAGAAGGCGAACAAGATTAACATGATGAATTTTCCCAATGGTGCTCACTTCAGTCCGGAATTGCTTGTCTCCTTCTTGGCATTTGAGTCTCTTTACAGCTATGGCAGCTGAATTTGGAAGTGTTCCTTTGAAAACAGAACCAAAGCCTCCTTCACCCAATTTCTCAGAAAAATTCTTCGTCGCACTCCTTAAATCACTGAACTTGAAGACTATAAGAACATCATCAATTGCTTTATTAGTAGTATTAGAGAAATTTGTCATCCTGAATGTTGAAACAAAGATCAGCCCCAAGATAGTAATCAAAGTCACAATTGCTACAGCAGCTTTAATAGTGAACCACTCAATTCTTTCCTTTGTCTTGCCTCTCAAAGCTTGGATCTCTGCCATCGAAAGCCGGAGATATAAAGTTCTTCCCAGATTATCACCATATGAGAGGTATTGAATGTTCAACAAATCTTCTTGCCATATGGAACAGTTACCATTATAGCTATATGCTTTGCAAGAGCAGTCTCTTAAGCAGGCTGATTCACACTCTTTCAAACTCTTTTTGTTTGTCAAGGACACATCACTTGCTGGTAGTCTGACATTCTTAATCTCTTCGAAGCCATCTTTAACACCTTCGTTGCACTGCAATGGAGTTCTTCTAACACAACCATGTCTGGGATTACTTGAATCTGAATTCCATTCCCTATGCACTTTAGGTTCAAACCCCGGTAAGCATTTGCATAGAGGGCGGCTATACTGATTGCAAGCCCCATATGCTCCACAAAAGGCATAAATTTCGCATTGATCCTTTGGTTTTGCCCAAATCTGTTCCCACTTCTGTAAATCATCTTTCCAAACGAGTTTCTGCACTTGCCCGGATATATTCATCACATATCTTACAAGAACTGAAGAGTTGTTCACTGAGTAAATGTACACGTTTTGTTCCTCATGATTTGAGTTTGACACATAGCTCATTGTGGTATAGTCGTCGACTACTGTCTCATTACTAAAAGAGGAAACTCTTTCTAGCCACGTCCCGCAACTCCAGTGCCTCTTCCCATTTCTCAGTACGAAATACGTGCCAGTTTCGTTGGGATCTAGCCCCAGGAAATATGATCCAGGGGCAGGATCACTTGAATTCCTCCATGAAATGTAGCCTTTTTCGCTTATTTTATCTTTTCCAAGCTTGGCACCAGGCAGCCAAGTATCAGTAGGATGATCAAAGCTTTGCCATAACATGACAGAGGGGTTTGAATTTGAACTGTCTTTCAAGACAAGGTTTCCACTGTTCTCAAGAACTGCAACAATGGAATTCATGGTGTTTGATGATGACTCAGCTGACCAAACAGGGATTTCAGATTGGTTGTAGAGGACAAGGTTACCCTTTTCAGAGAGTTGAAGTTTAGAAGAGAAAGGATCATGTAGGGGTTTTTCTCTATTAGCCACCCAAACCACAGTTTGAACTGGGATCTTCTTGTACCAAATTCCCACATAGAAATTTGTAGAGTTACCTGGATTGAAGAAACCAAGTTCAAACCTCCCATTTTGGGAAGAGATAGTTTGGTTACCAGAGAGTGATTGGCCTGGATTAATGATATTCAATTCAATGCAAAGATTGGTCTGAAAATAGAGAAAGGTAAGGAACAGAACATGTTGAAGAGGTAACAGAAGCTTTGTTCTGTTTTCCATGGGAGTAAAAAGGTAGTAGGAAAAAGAGGCTGCAATAGTTAAGAGTAGAAGTTTAGTATGGCTTGTGACTTGTGAGGTTGAATCCAACGATCTTTAATAAAGAGGATTTTTGGACTTTGGGGGTTTGCCATTTTAACTTCTCCTTTTTGGACTAACGTTGAAAAGGTTTAACACTAAATAATTAGTTTAATGTCTTTTTTTGTCCCTTTAACTTAGTTTGAACGTTTTGTCCCATGAACTTCAATTTTGGACATTTTACTACATGAACTCTCAATTTGGAGCTCTGTTAAACTCTTTCAAATGGTAGACGACGACACTGTCACGCCTTTGACGTGACAATTCACGTGGCACAAAGATGCCACATCATGGTTTAGTCTGATGTGGCATTTTGACTCCAACGTGTGACGTGTCTACCATTTGATAGGGATTAATGGAGCTCTAAATTGAGAGTTTTAAGGGACAAAATATCCACAATTGTAGTTCATGGACAAAACATTCAAACCGTACAAATTCAGAGACAAAAAGAGCCCGAGACAAAAAGAGCCCTAAACCATTTCTTAAAGTGGTGGAAATCATATACTCCCTCCGTCCCATATTATATGTCCACTTCTATTAAGGGAAAAGTGGACAGATAATATAGAACGGAGGTAATAGTAGTTTTTGAAGCTTAATTCATGGGTTATCCTTATTATTGCAACTCAAAAAAGCACTTTACTACTTTTCCTCATGACATTCTATTCTACCATTTGTTCAAATTAATTGCCAATAGACTTGAAGATTAATGTATGGACATGATAAAAAGCATGATCCTAATCCTAATTCAAAATTTTGGTATTTTCTAAATTAATATAAAACGTGTGGACGACTTTATATGATTTGAAAAATTCTACTAATAGATTAGATTAGATTACATGGGTAATGTTTGATGATGAAATCAGTCAGCAAAATTTTGACTAGGCCAGAGTCTTCCGAATGTTGAATGGTTCTTCTTCATGGGTTTGCTTTGCTTGGCTGGTTTTGATCATGGAAAATTGTGATATTAACACTACATTTTGGAAATTAGTGCACTCCTAAATCAATTAATGACCCTACCATCATTAATTATGGCATGTTCTAATTACTTGATGATGTACAAAAGGGAACTTATTGTTTACATGAAAAAAAAAGAAAGAAAGAAAGAAAGAAAAAGCCCCTTTTTGTTTCATTATTTTTGTCATTCATACTAAATTTCTTTTTCTTTCTTTTAGATGTTATTACTATTTACATCTATGTAGCATCTTCTACTCATTTTTTCATGTTGATTTTTTTTTGTCTACCCAAACTCATGTATATATATGTTCATATATTACTTCTGATACTTCTGATACTTTTGTTATTTATTTTGATTTTGCACAATTTTTTTTAAGTAAAAAAAACAAAAAAACAAAAAAGGAAAAGAAAAGCATAAAAATAAAATCACTTATTTAGATTTGGGGCTTTGGGCTTAATGGCCCAAAATGATGGTAAGGTTTGGGATCGGGCGATCGGCCTAGAAAAGAAATGGGCCAGTTTTAAGAATAAGTTAATGGAGGTTTATCTATTGAGAATCAAAACGACCACGATTGTTGAATTTTAACGGCAAACGAACAAAAAACGACAATGGCAGCAGCTGCCAGCGTCGCGACGCCATGGCTTCTTCGGAGAGCATTTCAAGCGTTGGCCATCTCTCAACCTTTTCACAGCAATAAAAAGCTTTCTTTATATGGAAATCCATGCTCTTTTCCTGTTAGAATTCCGCTGAGAAGTTCAGGTTTTTAATTGATTTTCTTTATATCTTTGGGCTTTTTCTTTTGTCGTTGTTCTTTGTCTTGAGTTTTACTTCATTTTGGATTGGTTTTGTTGGAGTATTTTTGTAAATAGAGATACCCATTGCGCCAAAGTAGAAAAATTCCCGGCTTTTTTCGTTTGTTTTCTAAGGGTAATTACTAATTAGAGATGCCCTTAATCCCAAAGGAGAAGAATTTGGAAATTTTGTTTTTTTAGTTTTAAGAATGAGGTGCTCATGAGGTTAGGTTTGAAGTAAGCTCGTGTAACAAAAGCTAAACAGTATGCTAAAAGAGAAGAATTTGAGATTCTTTGTGCAATTAGAGATGCCCGTTCATCTAAATTAGAAGAATCTGATTAGAGCATTTATTAAAAAAAAAAAAGAGAATTCTAGCCTACTCCATGGAGTTGAACTGTTGAAGTATGCATTTCATTTTCTTCTGCTATAATCGTAGACATTCCAATTAAGAGTGAAATGCGCCAATTATCACTGAAATACCAGTAATAGTTTTAAAGGAAGAATTCCTGGCGTTGAGGCTCAGCCAGATACCAAATGCATTGGCTCATGTATCATCAAGTGTGGGGATTCTGATTTTGTATCTGATTAAATCCTATTTAAAATTCAGGGTTTTGCCACATTGCCCAAGTTATAAAGGGGGATGATGATGTTTTACTCAAAGGAGTGGCAGATAAAAGTACTATTGAAGAAGTGAAACATATTCTTGAAATGGTATTGTCATTACTTTTCATGTATCTGCCTTTACTACTAGTATTTCCTTGGGTCTTAGCCTTAAGTGCATACACAGAGCCATTTGATTCTCTAATCAATTTTCTTTAGGGAGGACAGAAGTTTGAAATCTGCAGCAATAAAAAAACTATGCCTATCTAATCAGCAATTGTGTTAGAAGTTTCTGTCTGTTTACCCTCTCATGTATTTGGATTGCATCTATGTTTTTTAGGCTAGACGGGCAGGAACAAGAAGAGAGGTCCTCCATACAGATTTTCTTACCCCACCAGTATTAAAGGAGTCAATGCTAGTTTTGGAAAAATTGGCTGATGTAAAAGCAGTTGCTCAAGGAGGATACCCTCAGGTTAAACTAAACGAGATTCAGTTTACTTTTCTTCAATTAATTTCTTTGGTTGTACATTTTCTTGAATCATCCTGTTCCTTTAGGCTGAGCGTTGCCGTATATCTGTTGGACATTCTGAAGTCTTGACTACTGATCCTGATGTAGTTGCAGCATTAAAGTGAGTCAGGTTCTTACTCATCAACAAATGGTGAATGCTGGATAGTTTTTGAAACCCTGATTAAAATTTCTGCATACTTAGTTTTTATTTCTCAGTATCACAGGAAACTTTGGCTTTCAACCTTGCATGCATGGTGACTTCCTCGGTGCAATTCTTGGTACAGGTATTGCTAGAGAGAAGCTTGGGGACATTATATTGCAGGTGACTTCTAATTTCTTTGATTAGTATTCTTTGTCACTTGATTCAAAGCATCTGCCTGGCTACTTAACTACCATATCAACAGAGAAACTTTCTTTGCATTTATTGCATCATTTCAAACCCTCTGTTTATTTATATTTAGATGATTCAGTTGCCTTTCACTTGCCAATATGTAATATAGCATTATCTTGAACCAGGCTACTCTATCTTGATTGTTATCTAGGGAAGAAATGGAGCTGATGTCCTGATCGTTCCAGAACTTGTTGACTTTCTTATCTCAACTCTGGACAAGGTATTTTTTTGCCCTCCGATACATTCAGACACGGCCTTTCTCGATGTCTGCAATTATTTTAAATCTATTCACTTCGTGGGATACATGGTTTGATACTTGTGGTTAATAAGGCCCTTATTTTATTGAAAAGTTGAATGTAATGGTTACGAAGTCTCAAAAGGTATAAGAAAATTTTGCTTGAAAAATTTCGTGACATTCTGATCTGGTTAGATAAACGGAGCAATAAGTTGTTTCGGTGAGCATGGTTCTTGTGCTGTCATTACTCATTATCAATCTCCTTAACACTCCCATATTTTCATTACAGCTTGTTTTGTAATGTATTTATCTTTTGCAGGTTGGTAATGTATCAGTATCATGTACACAGATACCTCTGTCTGCTCTTCAATATGAACCGCCAAGGTGAAAAATTTAATCATTTTTGGCTCAAATTTCTGGCACTTGTAATTTGGTATTCATCAACTTGGGCGTTGTCTTTTCAGGACACAGTCATTCAAAACTGTAGAAGCATCACTACGCGTTGATGCTCTAGCTAGTGCAGGGTTTAAGATTTCAAGGTCTAAACTAGTTAACTTGATCAGGTACGCTTTCTACTGCTTAGAAGAGAAACTCTCTAATTGCAATATCAATAAATCACTTCTTAGAGTTTAATTGTAATCAATTGAAGTTTCAATTCAGAGAAGACCTCAACCACGACTGTCACAATTGATAATGATTTAGTATAGTATCAGAATCAAAGCAGAGATTTTCCCTATGAAAAGCTTTTAATGTTGAAATCTTTATGAAAAAAACTATGGAAGACAACTGAAACTTTCTTTTCTTCTATAGTAATGGGGATGTGCGTGTAAACTGGAGCACGGTTACAAAAAATGGAACAATCCTCAAGACTGGAGATATTGTCTCAGTTAGTGGGAAAGGAAGACTAAAGGTGAGCTATTATCAATTCGATCAAATCCAAATCCTTCTGTCAAGTAAAAAGTTGTCTACAATTTAGTTTTCTTCTCTTCTTATGTTTAAAATTTCTTTGTCCAGATAGGAGAAATAAACACTACAAGGAAGGGAAAATTTGCTGTTGAACTCATTCGGTATGTGTAGGCTACATATGCAAGCACTGTTATAGATCACATGAGTTATGCCAGTCACAAGTTTAATTATTTATTTTCCATTAAACCATAAAATTTTTAAGGATTTGAAGGCCAAGGAAGATTTTTGTATGATGAAGGAAGATGGAACCTTGTAAGCTTCTAGGCAACAATTGTGGAATGAAAAAAAAAAGTTTATGACTATCTTTTATCTTAGTACATAAAAAATTATGATGGTTTACTATAAAAAAAAAATGCTGTAAGAAGCAATTAGAGTATTAGACTATTAGTATTTCTATTCGGCCAAAAAATAAAAACTATTAGTACTTCTGAATCAAATGGTTTACCTTTGAACTATATGTTTATTCAATAAAAGATGGTAGTATATGTTCTTTATTCAAGGGTGCGAATATACATAATTAAGCTTAACAAACACAAATTAAGACTAACACACACAAGCATTACAACATATTTGAAGAACAATTTCACTTGGAAACTTGAAGCTTTATTTTCCTCCACACTCTACACTGTATAATCTAGCAAAAATATGATGAAATTAGTAAATATATAATAATAATAATAATAATAATAATAATTTTACTTAATAATGATTTCAACGAGTACTATTGAAAACACTAAAAGGAAGGACTTACAAATTAAATTTGGCTGTATCAGACAACATTCATAAGATGAAACAGCTTGCTTTTCAAACGTTAGGGGTATGGAACCTAATTAATTAATCAAAGATGAAACAGTACTGTGAGGTTGAGGACATTCTTAATCAAGTAACATATACTATAATTAGCAAATTTAATGATTTTTTTTTTGGCCAGAGAATAAAAAGAGTTGAGTATAAATAAATAAATTCTTACTTCTCAAACATAAAATCTGAGAAAGCATTGAAGGACGTTCTTGGCATTTGGATGGTCCCACTCCAGTGATTCCCACCATTCTCGACTCAGCACATAGATTTCCTGGAGAGAAGGAGGAGGAGATGGTTCCCCGTTGTGAAGCAGAGGAAGATGTAAAGGAATCCTCTTGAGCTTGGGACAATCCCATATGTGAATTTTTTGGAGAGAATCACAAACCAATACTCCATTTCTACTACAAATGCTCTTCAATTCTGGTAACCCCCACAATGTCAAACTGCTTAGCTTGGGAAGACTAAATTTGATGGCACCATTTGTATTGGTACATGGTAATTTCCCTTGTTCCTCTGTTGATAATGATATTATTTCCTCCATCTCTGCACACCCATAGACTTGAATATCTTCTAAGTTATGGAGATTTCTTAGAACCCAATCACCTGAAAACAACTTGTTCATTTCTCCACATTCATTTACTTGGATTTTTTTAAGGGAGGAAAAGGATGTTGTGGGTGGAATTGGAAACATGGCTTGTTTTAAACTTATCGCCCCCTTGCACTCATAAAATCTTAGTACCTCAACATCAGAGGGAAGTCTTATAACATCTCCATCTTCTATTTTAAATTCTGAAAATGAAACCTCTTTCCTATCTTGGAAATCACCTGACCCTAGCGCACGAAGCCATTCATAACCCGACCCCTCCTCAGTAATACAAATGGAGAAGTTAATAAGCCTTTTCCCAAAACTAGCAAAATTGTTCAACTCGCTCACCTTACTCCAAACACCAAGTAAAACTTCCAACTTGTTCAATTCCCTTATCTCCTCTGCTCCTCCTTGTAATGTTGAAAACATAACCAAGTGCTGCAGACGATACAATTTCGAAATTGTCCCTCTGGGAATCTCGTAACAATATCCAAGGATGAGATATCTAAGATTTATTAGCATTTCTAAACCTTGAGGGACCTCTTCCATTCCCGACTTCCAAAGATTCAATTTCTTCAAAGCTTGAAGCTTTGATAAACATGGCATGGCCTTTAGATCTTCACATCCACTGAGCAACAATGCAGTGAGACTCTCCAAATTAGAAAGAGATTTGGGCAATGCCTGAATAGGATTCCTTGAAAGATCCAGAATTTTAAGATTGGGCATATCATCAAAGAATGCTTCTGGAATTGTGCGCAATCTATTCTCTGAGAGTAACAAGGTTGTGAGGTGTTGACATCTTGGAGACTGCATACTGCTGGGAATGGTAAGATGAATCTCTGAAATGGAATTCGTCATCAAGGAAACCTTCTCTACATCTTCAATATTCCATTCTGGTACCTCTTTTAACTGCAAACCGGCTTTCACAAAAAACCTTTTCCTCGTCATGTGTAATGCCATATCCCTAACAACATCATGCATTTTAATGAAAAAGTCATCAACTTCTATCAGCAAGCAATTCTCTTCAAGCCTTTGCAAAATGGCACGGCCGCTACACCTCATTGCCTCTCTACTCTCCATTTCATCTATAAGTCCCTCTTCTATCCAATGTTCAATTAGCTCTTCTCTGTAAATGTCATGGTCTTCAGGGTAGAGTGCACAGTACAAGAAACAATGCCGATCCTTTTCATGCTTGAGGCGATTATAACTGAATTCCAATCTCCCGAATACCTCATCTTCCACTTGCTGGAGGCTTCTTTTCACCTGTTGTCTCAATTCATTTAGTGCATTTTTCCATAAAGAAGGATCACTTATGCCCCTCATACTACTCCCAACTACCACAATTGCCAACGGAAGACCCGCGCACTCTTTAACAACAAGCTTCACAGTTGGCGCTAGGGTCGGAGTCTTCATGATGGCACCATCTCCAACTTTACTGGAGAACAATTTCAACGATTCTTCATGCGAAAGAGGTTTGACTCGAATAATCTGAAAACCCATTGATCGAGCAACCTCCTCTCGACGTGAAGTCAGCACTAGTTTGCACCCATTCTGCGGAGTTGGCTCTGGGATTCCAACTTGCTCAAGACCAAAACTTTCCCAAACATCATCCAAGATTATCACACATGTCCCTTGTCTCTCCAGCATCTTTGATAGCTTCCCCGCTCGCATAATTGCATCATCATCATCTAGTCTCTCATTCAGTCTGCTGGCAATATCATTTTGTAACTTACCAACATTGAATGCTTGTGACACAGTTATCCAAATTACTCGCCCAAATTTAGTCTCTTTCAACAAATCATTGTATATATGCATCATAATTGTAGTTTTGCCTATGCCCCCCATCCCGCAAACTCCAATCTTTCCAACTTGATCATCATCTTCCATCAAACATCTCCAGATTCTCTCTTTTACATCTCTCTCCCCCACCAATTTCGGAGCTCGCAATTCTTCTCTACCACTTGAAGGAGCATCCACCACCAAGCTTTCAAAATTACTTTTCCCATATTCTTCCTTAATTTCTTGCGTCTTCTTGTCAGCGAGCTTTCCCAGGCAACATCGAGAAAACCATTTCACCTTTCTTGCCTTCTCTTCTACATGTTTCGCCTCCGCTATGATCTGCTTCGCGGTCTTCACCCAATTTTCAACCTCGTTCTTCGTCGTCTTCCCATAACGACTCTCATTGGCTATTCTCAACTGAATGTCTTCAATTCGGCTTTGCAATTCCGCTTGGCTTCTCTCCAGATTTTCCAGGTATTCTTTGAGTTTGATATGGTATTTCAGACAGTTGCATATTGAAGGGCCAATGAGTCCGATCATGTCTACGATTGGCCCTATCAAATCCATTAGCAACTCTTCCCTACATCATTAATTAATTTAATTGTAGTTAACAAATTGTGAGTTAATTAATGTCTACACAATTATACATTTATGCAATCATATATATACGCTATAAGACATTCCAATTTAAATGGAAGATGAGGGCCTAATGTCCAAATTGGGTCTAAACCTTTTCAAACTTGCTCAATTTAAGTCTAAACCTTTAAACAGGACCAAATTGGGCCTAAACGTTAGCAAATTGCATCAAATTGGGCCTATTTTGGACGGAAATTTGGAATTGTAGTAACGGCGCATTCCAAATTTCCGTCCAAAATAGACCCAATTTGATGCAATTTGCTAACGTTTAGACTCAATTTGATCCTGTTTAAAGGTTTAATCTCAAATTGAGCAAATTTGAAAAGGTTTAGACCCAATTTGGATATTAGTCCGGAAGATGAGATCAAGAACCATGCAAAAATTAAAAATCAATTGAAATTATGTAGAAACCTCAAAACTCTCTGTATATATAGAAGCATTGCTTATGTTGATTATTAACTTTTAATTAAATTAGTTTTAACTTTCATGTTCGTTGCACATGAATCGGCGTGTTTAAATTAAAAATAACACTATCATAATTTTGATAACCTTTGTATAATAACCATACAGCGAATTTGTAAACATCTTTATGAAATTATGATAATTACACTATAAAATTTCAAAATTTTTGATACCATGCATCAATGTGAAATTTCGATAACCACACCATAATATTTTGATAACCTCTATTTGAAAATTTGATAACCTTCCTATGAAACTTTGATAACCACATTATGAAATTATTTTGATAACCTCCTGATGAAATTTTGGTAAACACAATATAAAAATTTTGATAACCTCCCTATAAAATTTCAATAACCTCCCTGTGAAATTTGGTGACATCTCTATGAAATTTTGATAACCAAAATGTGAAATTTTAGTAACATCCTAATAAAATTTTGATAACCTCCCTATAAAATTTTGATAACCATACAATAAAATTTTGATAATCTCACATTGAAATTTTGATAACCTCCTTATGAACATTTGATAACTACACTATTTAATTTGGATAACTTTCCTATAAAATTTTGATAATCTCCCTATGAAATTTTTGTAACAATACCATGAAAATTTTGATAACCACACTGTGAAATCATGATAACTTCCTTTGATAACCTCGCTATGAATTTTTGATAATCACACTATGAAATTCTAATAACAACACTATGAAATTTCGATAACCTCACTGTGAAATTTTGATAACCACAGAAATAAAAAAATAAACAACATAAGATCACTACCTTACTCCTCTAACTGAAGAATCCCTTCTGTTCTGGCTAAATCTCAATAAAAAATCATTGATTCGGTTTACACGAAATAAACTAAAGCCCCTAATATATCTTTTAAATGTAAATAAACATTTACAGCTATTCTACAAAACTCTATTTTTATTTAATTAAATTCAATACTTTTGTAAATATTTTATTTTTACCATTTTAATTTTAAAATATTGGAGAAGGTAGTTCTGGACCCATTTCAATTATAATATAAACTAATAAAAGTAATTTATCAAGTTTAAAAGTTAAAATAAATTGTCTAATCATTAATTATTCATCATTTTTTAACTAATTAAGTTAAAAATTTATTTTAAATTTTTTTAGGAAAAAAATTTATTTAAAATTTAATTATTGTGATTGACCTTTTTTTTATTTTTGGAGTGTCTATTGGTAGTTTAATGTATTGAAGTGTATAACAAGAATTTAAAAGTTTTAAAAATAAATAGAAGAGTAACATGCGATTATTTCCTTTAACTTATAAAATTAGAGGAGTCAATCGGGCGGGTTGGACGGGTTTCGGGTTCGGATCACCAGTGTCAAGATCAAATGAGTTAGGTAATTTTCTCAGGTCATTCGGGTTTCAGCTCGTCTGGGTTCAGGTCATTCGGCTCGGGTCTTGGGTCTCATAGGTCTAGGGCCAGGCAGGTTTAGGTTTTGGCCTAAAGTTACTCGGATTCTGGGTCATTTGAGTTTTTCGGATCTAGGAATATCTTTATTATTCGATTTATTTTACAATCTACTATCGTTGAAGTTTAGCAAACTGCATGTACAGGGTTAAAGAGTTAACATGTGTCCCTTTATATATTAATTTTGAATATTAATTACATAATTAATTATAAAGTGGGGTATGTGTTCAAATAAATATTGGTTATATAATATCTAAATTTACATTCTTTCATTACATCAATTAAAATTATAAATTAATTAATAATATAAGTATCCATAAAAATGAAAATAGAATTACAACCCTTGTGAAATTATTAGTACGGTAGTAAAACCTAATAAAAAAATTGTCAAGAAATTACTAATTAATTATTATTTATTCATTATGTAAAAAAAACAAATTACTAATTATAAATTTATCATAAATTATTCATATAACTGATTTTGTATTTATTCATATAATTATTGTTCATATAAGGAAGTTTAGCAAATTTAATCATAATAGGTAAAATTATAACAATAATATAAATTTTATTGAATAAATGATAATTTAGAATGGTTAAAATTATAACAATGTGGATTTTATTGAATAAAACATAATTTTAGTTTATAATATTCTCGGGTCAATCGGATAAATTTCTTGGGTCATTCGGATTACGGGTTTGTCGGGTCTGGATAGGACAAGTTCGGGTCGTTTACTTTTTCTGGTCAAATCAAGTTCAGTCGATTTGGATAGATTATCGAGTTTGAATCAAATTTTGACAACTCTACTTATAATTAATTTCAATTATTATTTTAATTTTCTTTTATTTTAAACACGATAAGGGAAGACTAGTTTATATAAAAAAACAATTTAACATATATCAAGAATTAGCCCAAACAACTTTAGGTAAAGCCTAATTTTAAATAATGACGTTTTAGATTTTTTTAAAAAAAGTATTATCGTCAATATAAAAATTTTCCAATATTCTTACTTTTATACTATCATAGTCTAAAACCATCAAAGTCAGAACTCAGCATGTATGTGTCACAATTCAAATTCTCAGTTTAGGATGGGAAACAATTTAAAATCTTCTATGTATGTCCAAAAAATTTGCTCGAGAAAATTGGTTAACTATAAAAACAGAAGTTCTATTATTCTGTACAATTTAAAGCCTGGTTATGAAGCAATTGCATACCTGGCTTGAGTAATTAATTGCCTGTGGATTTTGAAGGATCAAGAATTAACTTGGGGCGGAAGGAAAATAAACAAAGATTTCAGCTTTTTCCAACCAAAGAAGAAGGTTTAATGTTCAAAGAATTTGAGGAAAACGAAGGTTTAATTATTAGCCAAAGTAAAGGTGCTATTGCTATATAGACTATAGTTCCATCTCCATGAGTTTGATACTTATCCTCTATGAGAAGCAAAATTAAAGTTCCGTATCCAAGCAAAATGGATATGTTCTTTCTCCTTTCAGCACTTCGATTGTTCATTGAAAACACTGATTCCTTTGTTTTGTTTTTAGGTTGCGTTTGGTTCGTGTAAAGTAGTGGGAAAGTGTGGTAAGTAAAATAGGAAAAATAACTTTCCTATGTTTGGTTGAAGGAATCTAATTTTATGTGGGAATGTCATTCCCATCACTTTACTATTCAAGTGGGAAAATAGTGGGAATAACATTCCCATCTAAAAGGATGGGAAAGTTAACTTTCGTAGGAAAGTGTTACTATTTTTCTCTTGTCTTTCTCTTATATTCTTAAAATTTAATAACTTTCCCATGTTAATCAAATATGGTAATCTTATTCCCACAAAAATAAAAAATTATACTTTCCCACTAAAATAACATAATTGCTAGAAAAGTAGTGTGAATAACATTACAACGTGATACCCAAGATACCACGAACCAAACATAACCTAAATGAAAAGTAGAACTTCACATTAATGTAAATTGTAGATTCGGATTACAAAGATTGTCCGGCAAACTTTACATGCAACTTTAATTGGAGGTTCAGTTTTATGATGGCTTAAATACCAAAATGCATCCTAAAGTTTATACAGACGGCCATTTTACAGAATACTTTTTTATTTGGCTTAATGGGCAAAAAGGCCCCTGAATTTACACCGAACCGTCAAATAAGCCCCTGAACTATTATTTCAGCCAAATAAGTCCCTGAACTCTTAAAATATGTCAAATAAGCTCTGTTGCCAAGGTTAAATGCTCAAATAAGGACTAAACGTTTTAAGGTTTTCTCAAATAAGGATCAAAATACACAATTTCAACAAATTAGAAAACATACTTAATAATTTTTTACAAATTGGATACAATATAAGTTAATACTAATGTTTGAGGGATATATAAATTGAAAATCACACGATAATTTTATATCATATTATGTTTAATGAATTTATTTTGATTAATAGGGTTTGATTTTTAATTAACATGATAATATCATTTTTTTATCAAATTTAACGTATATGTATGAGAAGCATTGGTTTTCATTTAAGGATTCCCTAATTTGTAAAAATTTGTTAAGTATGT